>JAVQJD010047932.1:0-22995 GCA_036023655.1 Nannoperca australis | reverse complement strand
TCTCCCCTGTTCCTCTCTTCCCCACTCTCTCCTCCCCCTCCCCTACGGTGGACACCTCCCTTATAACATGAGTATAACAACACATTCTTAACCCGAACTTACACCCAGCGTTACAATATATATATGTGTGTGTGTGTGTGTGTGTGTGTGTGCTTCAGTAATACACTGTACCTGTGCCTGACTCGGTGTCTCTGTGCAGTTTCCTGATGCTGAGAGCGGCGAGTGGTTTGGCTATTTGACACAAGAAGGGAAAGTGGTGCTGGATTTTAAAGGAGGCCCGTTTAAAGGTAAGCGCACACGCTGAAGTGTAGAATGGATTGAATGCACAAACAACACAAGAAGCTGTCAAATGACTTTAATGCCCATCAGTATGGCCAACATATACCCTGTCATCTCACCTGTTTAGTCAAAATAAAAGAGTGAAGAACATTTAACTCTGTCTCCACTGTGGTAGTCAAATCCCAAACATGAAGTACTCCACTTACTGAGGTGTGAGAGTTCCCCTCACAGCCTTTATACTTCCAGTTTACACTGTGCTTTAGTGGTGCACACAGTATTACCAAACGTCGCTGAGATAATTGTGTCTTCTCTTGTTCAGGGTTCTTCCACGTGCCTCGCTGCCTGTACATGTGTGAGCGTATCCTGGATGATCTGCTGGCAAACAAGGCCTGAGCACTCCCACGTGGATTTTATTGTAGTGGGACTGAATCGGACTGTTTTTGGTCCGTTCACTAAATCAAACCACAATAATCAAGTTATAAAGCACTCATTTTTAAATCTGCATTGCTGTGATCTCACCACAAACATCGAGTTACTGATAGGCTCGTGAAATCAGTTAGATTACAGCAGCACTGCTGCATGAAACGGTGGTCGTCTTTATATCAGTTGTGGCCAGGAGTGGCAGTTTGTATTGACACTAATGGAAGACACCTTTGTTGGTCAGACTGCACACTTCTTCTGTTTTCTCCCTACAAGTCGCTGAGAAGATATCCTTCCATCCATTTTACTATCCAGGATACTCAGTATGATGGTGGAAGGAGCCCCTCTGCACGCAGGACCGAGCTGCAACCCAGGAACTGTTGTTAAGAGACACTGTCCCTCCTCCATCATACATGTTAACACTTTAACACCAAGAAATTTAAAAATGTGCCTTTACATGCAGCTTTAAAGAGCATGTGTCCTATTCATTCCATTTTATACAGATAATGTAGTAACTCTGCTCAACGTGTTTCTTGTCAAACATACCAATCGCTACTCCAACAAAACTTAATGTATCCCAGAATGTATGTTACAGACCAGTTAAAGCTAAAGTTAGAGCTGGTGATGTGCTAAATGAATTGAATGTTGGGATATTACAGCTGATTCAATGTGCAGTGTGATGTGTTCAAATGATTTCATTGAATTAATTAACACACTTCGTGAGGTTTCTGATATGAAGTGATTGCTGAAGCTGAACATTTTATCTATGTTAAAGTTGATGTGGCTAACTAGCTCGCTCACTGTTGCTAGTTCACGCATCCAGCAGACATGGAGCAACGTTTATTTAGGGTCATGTTCACGAAGACCACGTGGTCTTTGCCAGCTCCTGAGGAAAAGATCTGGAACAAAACAGTAATGATCAATAATATATCAATGGAATCTAGTAAATCTAATTTTTTCTGTGTTTTTTCTGATTGAGTGCTACAGTTAAAGATAATTTCCTGTGTGGTGGGACTTTTTGTCCATTTCTATGCTAGCTAACTCTGTAAATTCTCTTTTTACATGCACCTGTGCTGCAATTAAATATATGAAATGATTAAATAATGTTTGCTTTTCTGTTAATGTGTCCAGAAGTGCGTAAAAGAATCAGCTCGACTCAACAACTTAAATGTAATCTCAGTAAAACAAATAAACAAACACAATTCACAGACCGGAACCGGAACATGTAATGTTTGAGCGGATGTTGGTAGAAGGGAGTGTTCAAAACAAAGCCGTTCAGTAACGCGGGCCTGACGTCACTACGTACGCGCTTCGTGTGCGTCAATAAATGTAAAGAGACGTTGTTAAAAACCAAAGAAAACAATTTAACCAAAATAAAGAGTGTGTGGGTAAAACAAACAAACAAACAAACAACGCAGTTTAAAGAAAACTGACAACAATTCGCTGCTTTGAATCGTGTAACAGACCGGAAGTCCCGTGTAACGTTCGCGGTACAGGAACGGAAGCCGAGAGGTGAAGCGGCAGAAGGAAAACATGTAGAGTGGTAACAGATTTTTAAAAGTGCGAATAAACGGTGGTTTGTTTATTACACAACGATCATGGCGACGCTTCGGACCGCCTCCCGTTAACACGTTAAGGACGTTACCGGTAACTCTTTACGTTAAGGGAGTGTTGTGCTTCACGGCCATGTATCCCGCAATGAACGGACAGGATGCGCTTCACGGGTAGAGTTCATCACACACGCTTCACCTTTTACAATATGCATCCAATTAAAGGGGCAACCAGAAGGAGCTTCAACACCCACAGACTCTTTTAATGTCAGCTTTACTTCAGTGAAAGAGTTAATACCTCAGTGTCACGTGACTGGGTTCAAGTAAAAGTCCTGCATTCCTGCAGTGGCCCTTTTCACAACAATATATATCACTGGATTATAATTAGTAATGCATTCATGTTTAAGTGGCAGCTGGTAAAGTTCTGCTACTTTATATATGCTACTGATCAATAACAGTTTCCTAGTATCTAAAGCTGTCAACAACTGTAGTGGAGTAGAATATATATCATCTAATATGATAGGATCTCTGCCTCTGAGATGTGCTGCAGTAGAAAGTAGCATAACATAACATAGCATCTATGTAGTTATTCTACCTGTGGAACAAGCTGTGGTTCCCGGGTCATAAACAGGCCGCTCTGTTAGCATTGTATACAGTTTTCTTAGATTTCATTAAACATGTATGAATTTAGGATCATTTAGGAGAGAAAATGGACTCTGTCCTTAATAACCATGGTTAGCTTCAATGCTAACTATGCACTTATTACAAGCAGTGTAGTACCGCAGCATTGTAAAGGCCATGTATTGTTTGGGACTGTTTCCATTGGACGTGTTAACAGACTCATTATTTGGACAGAATTACGTCTCGTAACTGTGAGATTAAAACGTGTCATTTCCATCCGGCTGTGTCTCCCTCTCAGTGGGACTGGTGTCTTCTACCAGGCGATGCCTGCGGTCGGCGCCGATGGAAAGAACATCATGAAACTGATTCCCGTGCAAATGGTCAACGGGCAGTTTGTGAAAACCCAAATGAACAAACCCCAAACTAATCCAGTGCCACAGAGAGCCGTGAGTGTTCCCTCAGCGCCGCTTCAGACGGTGAAGAAGGCAGCTCTGAGCCCTGCAGTCAGGAAGCAGGTTTCCCTCACGAATGTCTCGCATCATCAAGTGGGTTTGGATCTTGCCAGTCTACTAAACAAGCATCCACTACAGCAGCAGCCGGTGCAGTTAATGCCCACAGCACCTGCGACAACCTGTAGGAAGTTAGTCCGACTTCCAAGTGAGCTCCCGGTGACGGTGAACTCTCCAGCACTCCCCAGAGGACAGTACCTCCAGATTCCCCCCAACGCACAAGTCCAGACCGTCCCAGCGTCTGCGCTCCCTGCAGGCATCAAGAAACAGATCTTCACTTCATCAGCCAGCTGCTCTCCAGGCTCAGGCCCCCCCAGTGTGGTCTACGTGTCCCCCATCACAACCGCGAACCAGGCCGATTCTGCACTTCACTCGCTCAGGCTGCTTTCCAAGACTGCAGATACAACTTCAGGTCCATCAGAAGGATCCAAACCTCATTTAAAACTGATTCCAAAGGTTTCACAAGGGTCCAACAGCCCCATGAAGTGGGTGATAGAAGAGGAGGACAGCCCAGCGGCTCCAGCTCCCGGTCCCGTTAAAGCTCTTCTGAACTATCCTGCTGTTACGCAGGAGATTCTTCGGGCGGTGGCAGAGAGAGAAAACTCTAACAAGCACCGTGGCGTCGATCCAAACCCGGCTCCTCCGATGAGTCGGGTTCAAAGTGCACAGGAAAACGCTCTGGTCATGTGCAACGGGAAGGTGTTTTTTGTGGCCAAAAAGTGCGACCTCTCACTCAAAATGGGGAAAAGTGACTTTCACACAGCAGCAGCAAGAAGTCATGACTCGAACCAAAGCATCGCGCCTTCAGTGCAACAGTCTCAGATGAGGCAGGACCTCGGGGGGGCGGCTCCAGACCAAGCAGATGAAGTGATCGACCTGTGCGGTGACGATGCTCAGGAGGACTCGGCGAACACGCCGGCTGTCGCTCATCTGGACGAAGACAACGTCATCTTTGTGTCTTATATTCCACCCAAATCTGAGCTCGTACCAAAAACCCACGCGGTCCTCGGGAAGGACACAGCTGGCAGACATGATACTGAGGAGCAGCGGAGCACCTCCACCCAGCAGCTGCAGGAAGCAGCAGGTCCAGGAGGTCCAGCAGGTCCAGGAGGTCCAGCAGGTCCAGCAGGTCCCAGCGCCTCCGACAGCAGCAGGGGACGGTGCTCTCCAACACAGACGGACGCCCACAAAGTGGAGGTGAGGTTTTACTGAGTTAGATCACACACCTGATCCTGTGTGTCTGACATCAACATCTCTAGTTATGGGATGGATTGTGGTGAAACTTTGTACTCACGTTGATCTCCTGACTTCTCCAAAAACCTGCAGAACAAATGACATATTACTTCCTGTTCAGCATTTTAACATTGTTGTTTTGAGCATGTTAGCATGCTGACATTAGCATTTAGCAGTGCGCCAGAGCTGCTAGCGTGGCTGCAGACTTGTAGTCTTGATTGTTGATCATTTGTTATTTGTTCTACTTTCAGAACTCTGTGGATCCCGACAGGATCAACGTTACAAGCTGGACGACTTCGTCCCGACGACCTGCCGACCGTCAGCTGAGGCGGATGTTTGGGGTAACAGCTGACGTGAGAATCCGCCTGCAGAGGGTCGACGAGGCGTCAGCGTCGTGTGTCGCTGCAGAGCCTCTGCAGAGTGAGTCCGTGACGTCACCGCAGGGTCAGCAGGAACCACCGAGCGGGCTGCAAGAGGAACCGCTGATTTCACCGGACCTTCGCGGTCCACAGGAGCTGCACGCAGCCCCCCCCGCTCCAAGTCCTCACACAGATACTGGACCTCTTCAATGTTCACACTTCAAGCTGAACACTAAGCCTCTCTCTGCTGCGAACAACAAGTGCCAGAGTCAGAGTTCACTGAAGGAGACGCCATGTGACGTTGAAGCGGAGCCATTGATTGGCTACGTGGAACCCATAGATGAGGATTTCCTCAGCGCGGATGAAAACGACATCCCCAACTCGCAGCACGCAGCTGCTCACGTGGATCTGAGCACAGACACACGGAGGGTGAGGAGAGCGAGGAAGCGCACAGTGTGTCCGTGTTGCATCCCGGGGGCTCAGGGTCCCGCTGGGAAGTCCAGCGCCAAGTCCACAGAGAAGGAGTGGGCGTGGACGGCAGGGAGGGCGGCTCGAAAGGGGGGGAGAACGAAGGCCGCACGGAAAGACGTGCAAACACCTGGAAGGACCGTCTGTCTGAGCGCCGGAGACGGTCTGACACCCGCAGACTGTGACGAAGTCCAGAGACACGAGCAGATCAAAAGACTCCGGGAGCTTCTGAGAGAGAAAGAAGTCACTCTGGACCTGATGAGGAACACGTGAGCTGAGACCGAACACATGCGTTTATATTTTTAGAATATCATCTGTTCTTTATGTTGTTTGTTGGAATTAACACAGGGGTCGTGCTGGAAGTTGGAATAAGACGGCCTCTGGTCTCTCAGCGGAGTGGTGGGGGGGCTGAAGTCTGCTGTTTCTATAAAGAAAGAAGAGTTGCGTATAGAAAGAACACTGACTTCATCATATGTTTGTCCTGTATCAGTATAATATTAAAGTGACTGCCAGTGTGAGTCTAAACTCTAGAGCTTATTGTATTGTCTTGTCCACTTTACTAATCCCTCCTGGGGGGGGTCATTGTATTCGTTGTATAAAAGCATATCTGACATGAGAAACTGACGAAACGCTTCAGGTTTATATTTGACACTAATACGCAAATGTCATGTTTATTTTAACAAAAAAATATGTTTTTAAATGTTATTCCATTCGTGTTTATGAAATACTTTATAATAATTTAGATGTTTATTAAGAAACTAATGCAAATCAGTTCACTGGTTGAGGTGATTCATGTGGCAGCAACACTGGATGCATCGTTACTTGCTGAAGAGCGCTGATGTTGACGTCTGTCCCGTCAGATGTTTGAACTCCAACACTTTCGTCCACAGCAGGAGGTCGTAACAACGTCTGGACAGACTTCTGTGGGAACTCATCATTCATCTTTTTGAGCACCGATTTTTAAAAATCAGTTTCTTGCAGAGGTGCTTCACTGTGCACCACCTCTGCAAGACAATCCTTCATATTGAAAGACTTATTGATTCTCTGCAGAACATGTTGCTGGTCCCAGACCAGCTCCAGTCCACGTGGTGGCGACAAAGGGCTGTTTTGTTTTCAAATAAAAGCACAACGTGACACTTCATAATGTCTCTAAATATGGATTCATAAACATTGAACTTGTGTCAAATTAGTTTTTCAACTGAAAATCAACAAACTATAACTTTTCTTGAAATATTAGATAATATAATCATATATTCCCAAGCCGGAAGTAAAGATGTGATGCGAGTCCACTTCCTGGTGGGCGCGTCTGGCCTTCAAAATAGAAGTGGAGGATTTTCAATCCTTGATGATTGTAAATGAACGGGGTCATGAAACAGCTCCTGGCCTGTTCCCGTTATATCTTTAATAAATAATCTGTAGTGGTTTTAAGGACAAAAGTGCAAACCCTAAAGTCAGCCGAGGAATTGTACAATAGACCTTTTAGTTCCCACGTGTCACTGATGTACTATTTTAGACTGTAGGCAACTACCTAGATGGTTGTTTGCGTGTGGACATACGGTGTGTGGATGTGTTTTAGTCAGGCCAGAGGCTTTTATTCTGAAGAGTTTGGCCCGGAAGTCTTGTTTCCGATGAAACGAAACAAAAGTCGGAGCCTCTGAGTCTGGATGTGATCAATAACTTACGGCTGGTACGTACTGTGTTTATATATGTGGGTTTTTTTTTTTATTATTATATAGTTTATTTAGTTCAACGTCGACGATAATATGAGTTGCTATGGAAACCTCAACCTCAAAAAACTGTTAATTGTGTCGCGTGTCGACCCTTTTATCCTGCTTTATTAAACGCATGGCCATGGCCTACATTATGGCCCTGAAGTGTTTTTGTAGTGATCGTACAGACACATATTAACATTAATATTAGTATAATTATTGTTATATTTGAGTGTAAATGTTAAAAACACGTTGTAATACTGGAGCTTAGGGCTCTATTTCAAAATAAAAGCTGTTGTAGTCGGTGATAAATGTCTATTTCCACTTACATGTAGTAACAGCTTAAATACACCAAAGACTGCAAATGCCAGCTGACATTTTACAAAAGTAAACATTCAAAGCAATTTATAAAATAATGTGATATTAATAAAGAATGTAATATTAATGTAACATTCACTAGTCTTCAGTTAATAAGAAAACACTTAAGTCAATGCATGTTATCACCTACTAGTGATAACTGCTACCATTAAAAGCCCAGAATAATTAAACATGTCTATCACAGCTTAACAGAATCATAATCTTGGTATCATTGTTTTTGTTTTGTTTTTGTCTGAAAAATAGAAAATCGTCACATTTGTGCCTGAACCCCAAATTTCATCCTAGAAATTGGCATATTTTACAATCTATAGAATAGAGTGTGAAAATCCTTCCTGATAAACTCTGCATGTGCACACAGGCAATCACACACAGCATGGATGTTAACTCCCTGGAAATCTACATCCCGGTGGAGGCGGAGGTGAAGAGCATCCCTCTGTGCAGCTTACCAGACTCAGTGCTCAGGCGGATGGGCATCTCCCTGTCTGACCCGGAGGGCTCCAGGAAGCTTGCAGACTCTCCAGAGGGCACATGGATCTGCCCTGCAGTCATACGGAGGAAAGGCCAGAAACCGGCCTCCCACACAGGAAACGGCGTGGTGGAAAACGTGTCCTCACTGCTGGGCAGACAGGTTCGGGGCGCGCAGGGTCCCTTCCGCATGTCTTTTGTTTCTTCCAATCGCACGGCGTACAGGGTTCTGAAGGACACCATGTCCGAGCAGATGGTCTCACACGCGTCTGACAGCTCGCCGTTACCTCCGGGCTCGGCACCGCAGACCTACAAGGACGCTGTTGTCATCTACCACGGACGCATTTACCTGTCCATCAGGAAGCCTGGTCGACGCCGGACTCAACAAAGCGCGCGTGAACCAGCTTCCCAGTCTTCAACGTCAGACCTGTCATCTAAAAACAATAAGAAGGTAACTTAACACTTCAGTTGGGGGTTAGACTCAGATCCTTATTTTAATCTCACAGCAACGGACCAGTTCAAAACATGAAAGTAACACTGGGAAAAACACTACAGGTGCAGTTTGCACGCAACACAAAGTACAGCTGATGGAAATGAAAAGTCAGAGATCACCAAAGTTATTATAACTCATCCTGAGGGGAGCAAGAATGTGTGGGTTGCATTCACCAGCTGTTGAGGTATTTCAGTCTGGACTGAAGAAGTGCAGACTTGTTGGAGGGTGAATTCTGATGTTTTTGGTGACTCCGAACATGTAATTTCACCTGAAAGCACATTCATGCTCCTCAGAGGATGAGCCTTTTTTAAAAGATGTATTTCACCCATTGGACAAACTTAACTTTTTGGGCTCTAATAATAGCTGAGTCATCAGTATGTTGTGTGTCCTGTGCAACACGTTCAGTTTGTTTGGCGCAATTAATGCGTGAACCTCAAGGGGGTGCTGGTGGGACCTGACTTTGCTTGTTGAAGATGTAGTTTTGACGGTAATAAAGTTAAAATCAGATGTGTGTTGATGTTTCAGTAACATTTAACTGTGACTTGTGTGTCGTCCCCCAGCGCCAGAACCCCCAGGCTCCTGTTGAACATGCAGACAAAGAACCACAAGGGAAGAGATCACATGTCACGTTGCCCCAGATCTCCCCAAAACAGACAAAGGATCTTCTCTCAAAAACATCCAGTCGCTCCACCGCCGTACCTCAGGTGAGGAGAAGAAGAATCACAACTTTATTTGTATATTACATTTATTAACATACTTACAAAATGAGACACAGTGAACAGTGGATCTTTTTTTATATTTTTTATTATGTCATTTTAAAGCCAGTTTAAAAAGAAAGGTGTGTCTTATGTGCTGTTTAGAAAGTACAGGATGGAAGCAGCTGTATGGATCTTAAATTATGCTTCATAGCCTGGAGCCAATCTATTTAATGCCTCATACGTGATTAATAGAATTTTACACTTTATTTTGAAATACAGGCATGAATATCTTTCTCCGGGTCAATGGCAGACAGCAATTTAGAGATTGAACAACTTGGTTATTGAGGTTTGGCTGTAGTTTTGAATTGAAAACTACAGCCAAACTATGGGCAGAGCGGCTTGGTGTGAGGAACGCAATGGATTATGCCCTTTGTGCCGCTGTTGGGCTTTTAGTGTGAAAGATCAGTGCTGGAAATGTTGACGGCAACTTAAATAGTACATTAGTTTAGTAAATGTCACTTTTAATGCACTAACAATTGATCCTAGTCTGTAGTGTCTACTATGAATGTGCATAAGGGGGGGGCATGTAAATAGAAAAAAGACGAGGACCCAGAATCGCGCCTTGGGGTATGCCAAAATCAGTTCCTCAGAAAAATGACTCTTGTGTTTTAATTTGGGGAAGGTCGGGGGTTTGAATTTGATTTAAACTACTACTAAGAACCGAGCCACCTTTTGGCACCAGTGTGATAATGGAGTTAGATGTTAGTATGAGTGAGTTAAGTCCCCTCGCTGACTGATAGTAAATAAAAACCTGACAGGAATGAAAATATGTCGGTTCTCTGCTTTCATGTACCTTTTTGGTTCTAAGCCTCTGCTGTTTCTATGAACCCCAACAAATGAAATGAGCCTTTTGTGATACTATTTTTGTTTGTCCTTCAGAAGGCAATGAACTGTCCCACGATAAGAGACGTCACATTTAAAGTAACACCCAGTAAAAACAGGAAGGACGTTGCACCCAAAGGAAGGGATGGATCCTCATCCAAGATGTCAGCTTCTGTCCCTCAGTGCAGCAACAGCGTGCGCAAAGTGGACAGCCAGCGTCATAAGGATGCTGCAGAGGAAGCAGCAGCCCTGCAGCCATCTTGGTTTCAGCCTCAGGGGGGGAAGCAGCAGCAGCAGGAGGAGGTGGCGGCCAACAATATGATGCTTGACGTGGGAGGCGATGAAGCGCAGAGCACCAATCAAAACAATGACATGGACTGTAGCATACACACTGACGGTGGTAAGCCTGACAACATGGTAGGGCAAAGTAGCAACCAGAGCTGGACCAGGAGAGAGTCTCAGGGTGCAGCTTGTGCCTCCACATCACTACAGTTTGACTTTAAGGAGCTGGCACAAGAGGAGACGATCGCTCTAATGAAGGCCAAACTCAGAGAGAGTGAGGCAGCTCTCAAAAACCTGCCCAGCTAATCAGGACGGCTCAGTCAGAGTCGACAACAGCAGTCGCGCTTCAGTTCAAACTCTTAAGCTCGTTAAAAAGGGCTTCCCGTCCTCAGACTGTAGCTCCTCTAGAAACCTGGACGCTTTTAAAGGGTTAGTGTGCTTCAAATAAAGTGCTTGTTGGACATTTATCACTTCACACAGGTCCCTCTGTTGTGTGGTGATCTTTTAATATCATATATATATATAAAGAGAGAGAGATTATATATTATCTGTAGATTACGGTCATTTTTACTGCAGGTTGTACCTTGCTGACTTTCTATCAAAAAGCCTGACTCCCTTCACTCCTCTACATCCAACCTGTCGACACGTTGAATTATCTTCATTATCTAATCAGTGAATTAGATAAACGTATGCCTTCATGTTCAACAAAGACTCATTCGCTTCTGGCCAGCTGTTTGTTGTTGACAGGCTTTTGATCACATCACATGGTCTTCCTCAGCAGATGCAGGTGGCCACTTTACACTTTGTGAGCATTTGAAGGACTTCTTGGCACTAAATGTTGCCCACATGTTATCAATTTGATGATTAAAATAAATGATTTTCAACAGTAGTGATGGGCTAACTGGTTCTTTTTAGTGACGTGGTTCCTTAACTCTTGTTCAGTAAAAAGAAATCCTCCTTTTCTTGAGTCATTTTGTTCATGTAGACTACTAGATGCAGAGCATATGCAGCTGTCACATGAATGAATGAAACTCATGCATTTTTTATTGTGCAGACGCAGTCGAAATGAACAAATGACTCTCTGAGACGACTTGTTTATATGAAAGAGTCGTTCAAAAATGAATGATTTCTCTGAATCATAAAAAGCATCCAGTTCAGTCAGCGTCTCTGAAGCGGAACATTTGAACCTTGATGAAGGAGGGTTTCCTGCAGGACTGTTGTGTTAGTTTGAACTCGTTAAAAGTTGCTTCCAGCCTTCGGAAGTGGATGTCACGTTAACAAACACGGTAGGAACAAGTTCATCCTCCGTGACGGCACGTTAAATCATCTGATATGAGCCCGGGGATGAGATGTGAGAGGAGGGAGTGGAGGGAGGAAACCTCGGCGCTGTGGTCCTCCCCTCCTGACGCCTGACTATAAGACTGCAGGTCTCCTGAAGTCGGTCCACTCAGACAGGATGCACTCCTCATGCTGCCCTTCTGCCAGACCGCAGACACTGAAGGTAAGAGTTTGTTTCACTGTTCTTTACCCTGAACTGATGCCACATCGTAGTGCAGGAAACTCCCATCGTAGAGAGGTGGAGGGGTTTGTTGGCTGTTTCTGCTGAAGATTCCCAGCTCCTCTCTGGGAACACTTTGTATTTTAGAAGTTAAACTTAAAGTTTCCTGTAAGAAAGGAACTGATTTGTACCTGGATCATGTGGATCCGACAGGAACATTTTGAACTGGTGTACTTGTATTAATTAGATCTTTTTATTTCTTTTTAATCTAAAGAAACAGTTCACCACGTGTAATGAATGTCCTCCAGAGTCCCTGAAACAATACAAACTATGTGACCTTCGTGTTCTCAATGAAAGCACAGTGCCTGACTCTCCCCGAGCCACCTGCACACTAAACAAAAGCACTTTAATAAAACGCTGGCAAGTATACAGGAAGTGGCCCATAATAATAATGATGATGATGATGATGATGATGATGCATTCACTTGTGCATCACAGGTTCTGTCAGATTTTATCCACCTTCATCTGACAGGTGAAGAAGAAGCCGTCAGTACGTGCATGTTTAGAGGCACTAATTGTCTTTGTATGTCTTTATTAGACAGTAGAGGGAGACGGGGGGGCACCTTAAAGTGTATTAAGGGTTGTTTCCTCTCTCGGCAGGTGTTGTGTGTCCAGATGTGCATGTTCTACACCACCATGTGTCTGGCAGGCTGGCCGCTGCCCTCGGAGGCAGCCAGACTCCGCTGTGGCTCCGATCTCCTCAGCGACCTCATATTTGTGTGTGGGGACCGTGGAATCTATTTAGGTGAGTCCGTGTTCACTATCTTACCGGCACACAAGGAGCTGTGACCTTACTGTGGCAGTAACGGGGAGATGAGGAGGTCACCATCATCCTCAGGGCTCATCCTCTGGAGTCTGCTTCTGCTTTGTTCAGACAGAAACAGAGAGTGAGCTCTGGACACGCTGCACGTTGCACGGTGGCACGCTGAATGCTTTCCTCCCACTGCATGCACAACCTCCGTTTCACTTTTTAATTATGCAATATACCTCTAGCTAAGTAACTATTAAGGTATGTTCTATAAACACAGCGTTTTACAGATACCAGGCCAGCGGAGGGATGATTAAAAACATTAGCATAAGTTAGATTCCATCTTGTTTTGACAGAAATGCAGATTGATTCTTCTTCCTTTACTGCAGATTGGAATAATCATACAAAAAGCTGATTGGCTCGAAAGCTATCAAGGTTGTTCTCCCCTGTTTGTTAACACGTATTATAGCAGAAGTGGTCATATAACGCAGATATGGTCATGGTCATCGTGTCCGCATGAAAACACGCCAGCAATTAACGAGCAAGTTATCAGCACCACAACAACAAAACGCTTCCTGTTGATTTATTTACACCAACAATAGCCACAACAGTACGGTTCTGTTCTGTGGGTGTCAGCAGCAACAAGCTCAGCCTCTGGTGGAATATAATTGATGCCATTGGTTTGTAAAATACATGCAAATGTGTCACGGGGGGAGGGGGGGGGCTTCACAGCATGTAGCAGGATTTCATTTTAAATGTTTCTTGTTGTTAGAATACGACAGAGAATTACCCACAGGCCCTTTCACCTGATTATCTTTCCCCTATTCTGACCAAGGCCACCTTCTCCATCTGCTATCAGAGCAGTGGCCAGCAGACTCACCAGGACACGGTGCCTCGGTGTGTGTGATAGCTTTATTGTTGAAACACTTGCTATCTGAGACCAGCCAAGCTTTCACACTAACAACAAAGAAAGGTGCAGAGAGGGAGGAACAGAAACCCAGGCGAGGGGTGAGCGACTCACATCTGTCCTACACTGAACCGTCACGTGACAACTGGACGAATGAACGACCACAAACCAGTCAAAACAAACGGAGACCACTCGTTGCTACTCGTGCATATCAAAGAGTCGTTCAAATAAACCATTCACTCATGGGCGACGCATCGTTAGCAGTTAACGCAAAGTTGAGTCGAGGTTGTTGATTGGTTAATGTGGGTAGGTCTGCAGGTGTTTGACACGTTGTTCCTCTTCGGGGAACCTTCTTATCAATCTGTCCAATAAGTGTCAAGATATTTCAGGCTGGGGGATCAATGATCAACACTGCTCTCCATAGCACCATTAGAAACACAGAAACCTCATTATCCTGCGAGACAACTTCAACACATTCAAACAAGTTTTCACACCATCTGATCATTTTTATAATCTTTTTCTATTCACTAAGTCCTAATGTCTTTGATCACCTTTTAAACTGCCCTTTACTGCCAGCATCAGGACCAAGACAACGTAGTATCTTGAAATTGAATGGCTGGATTGTCATGCTCCCCAGAGGAACACACTGAACATCCCAAAGGTCTCTCCTTTAGCACCACCTTCAGGACAAACGTTGCCGTGTTTGCAGATGTTAGAAAGGTTTCATTCACCTGTTGTCGTGTCCTGAGGAGGTTTTTCTTTCTCCCTCTGCAGGTAGAGGTTCGTGGTCCGGCTACGGTGCTCGGCCCAGAGGGAAGGGGATCGTGGACCAGTGCTGTCGGCCGTCTGGCTGTGAACTCCAGCATCTGGAGAAGTACTGCGCCAAACCAAAGAGGCAGCAGCCCACCACAGCTCGGGCCACCACAACCACAACCACAGCACCACAGTCCAGCTCGCAGCTCCACACGGTACGACCTCTACTGCTTCAGCATTAACGTGCAGCCTGGCAAAATAGTCCTAACTCAAGGTTCACTTACACGCTTTTTACTTCAGAGCTGTCAAACGCATGTCATGGTCTGTGGCCGTAGATGACAGGTGGTTGTGTTAGGGTGGGTGGAGGATGATCACGGGTGGTGTTTAGTGGACGGGAACAGAAACATCAAGGTCCCGATTTGAAATCTAACCCAGACCTGCATGAATGAATTTCATTGAACCAGAGGATAATTAGACCCAACTCTGGTCTCTGTAACTAGGACCCATATGGACCCACGTAGACAAGGAGACCATTCACATCCAACGCCAAAGACCATCCTTGAATCAAGTCCAGGGTTACAATCTCCCCTAAATTACGACCACCTGTTATCACATGACTGCAGCTCGGCGTCCTGACAAGGACTTTCCTCCACTTAGCAAACAAAAAGTATTGATTTATACGTCGGTGTAAGAAAGTTATTCCACTAAAGTGTGCAGATCTGTACCCTGCACGCACTTCCACAGACTCATAAAAGGTGGAAACAATTCAAAATGTGAGGATAGTGGCTTCAGAACCCGCTTCAGCACCGTGACGAAGAAGATATCTGTGATAAATCCTAGCTGAACAGTGCAGGGTCATGGCTACGTGCTACAGCCAAGCTACGTGTCCTCGAATCATCTCTTTGTTCTCATCTCTGTGTTGCAGGATCAGCAGTTTGAATCATTATTTAAGAACAGACTTTTGGAGCACCGGGGGCCCACCGACAGTCCAGAGAGGGAAGCTTACAGAGACACCCAGTCTTCACATCGAAGGAAAAGCAAAGGGTCCACATCACGCAGGAGGAATACAGCAACCAGCAGCACTCCCTCCGCCTCTGGGACTCCCCTTCCAAGGATCAAGAGCCCTGAGTCGTGACCTTTGACCTCCATGAAAAGCTGAATATCTCTGGAGTGGATCCAGGAAGTTGGAAAGACTGATGCTGGCTGTTGTGATACGAACTTCAACTTATTTACAGACTACAAACTTATTGACAGTGGTCAAAAGTTGTCAGGGGACACATCACACCCACTCCTGGATCTGAAGTCCTTGACACCACCTCTGGGCTAGCCGCTGCTACGCTAGCCTTTGGCAGCCTCTCACCGAGCCTTTCTCTCATCTGGAACAAAGTGTCAGGGCATGAGTGTTAACTGTTTCTCCCTTATCCATGATGTCCACCCACACGCTTTCAAATGTCATCTTTCCAGTGTTTTCAGCTTTCAACGCACCTGAGACTAACTGTGACTGCCCCGTCTGGACCAGACCTTTCACCCACGGGGCTCTCGCTTCATGTGGGAAATGGTGTTGTTTAAAGGCTGCTGAGTGTTGAACAAACACCTTTCGAGCTTCCCTGTATAGACACATGACGTGATATTGATTTCTAATCATTTGTCAAGGGTGTCTAACAGCTTGAACGGATCCTGGTTGTGCCGGTTTCAGTCCCGCCCTCTATATTAGCCCCTTTTCCACTGCAGTGAGGCTTCACTCCAAGAACCTGGACCCTTGAGACCCCAGGAGGTTCTGGTACTGGGTTCTTGCTCGCGTTGCATCTGTTTTTCAAGTGTCCACTTAGTTTAATTTCTGTGATATTTTGGTAAGAGAGCTAATCATGACGTCATTTTCTGAGTTTAACACACTTATTATCATATATTGATGATTCCAGATATGTGACAAACCTGCTGCGTGGGTGTCGTGGTGAATACAGCGCACTGCAGCTGCTCCCATGCATTTAGATATTGTGTTATAGCACTTTGGACTGAGTTACAGTTTAGCTTTACTGTGTGTTTTGGGTACAGACATTAGCAGGACAGAATGTACTGAAGATGTGTGTTTACTTGTGAATGTGTCTGATACTACTTCAGTTGTACTCATTTGTATTTTTCCTCTGTCTCAGATTATCATGTACGGCGTGTTTGTTATTTCAAATTGTGTGTGTGACGTGTTTTTTTTGTAAAATACTGTGAAACATTCGTTATTTATTCTCCCATGACAACACAACTACAATAAATATCAGAACAGTTTGAAGCAGGAGAGTCCTCTGGTCCTTTGGGGTTTGATCGTGCCATTGTTCGCTCAGCACATTGCTCACACAGTTGTTTTGGATTTCCTAAGAGTTTTATAACGGTATAATATCCAACACAACTGGATCTTTTGTTTAGACGTTCAGCTTCGGTGCAATCACAAACAGCTGACTCATTTTACTTTGACATGACTGAAGTTATCATCTCTTTCCAAGGGACCTTTCCAGGAGCTGTGAAGGCCGCCTCAGCCCTGTGAGAGAGAGCAGCCTGATAAAACCAGCGGCTCTTCTGATCTTAATAAGCATTATAAACCTGTTAAACCTGCATGTACGTAGTTTAACCAAATATTTCCTGCTTCAAGGGGAACTTACTGGCTGTTTTTGTCACGAATGGAGCTTCAGTCACATGATAACGGACGGGGGTACAGATGGTCTCTGGTTAATGACCTTTGACCTCTTCCCGGATGATTCTGTGAACTTTATATAAACACCAAAGTTTACTCTTTGGTTTTGGTCGGTGGAGCAAGCTGTTCCCCCCCGTTTCCAGTCTTTATGCTAAGCTAAGCTAACCGGCTGCTGGCGCTTGACTTCATATTGAGAGTGGTATCAATCTTCTCATCGATACTTAATGCTTTTAAGAAATGTGCATTAGCTAAAGTCAGCTGTCAGAACTTTCTTGTTTTCTTCTTTATTTACTTCATGTGTCTCTATTTGTCTCTCTTGCCCATCTCAATGCAGCAAAAACAGTCTCTTTGTACCCCTGTTCTCCCAGATTCTTCCTTAGAAATCCTTTTTGTACATTAAAATTTCAGGTTGAAGCAAGACAACTCTAAAACAACACTCCACTGCTGCATCTTAGAGCCTCCGTACAGACACGTGCGAATATCTCAGGGTGAGAGTTTGTTGATTTAGAGCAGAGATGCTTCATCAGTCTTCATTGTGAACCTCTTTCTGGGCAGCAGCATGTCTTGGCTTATGTAAGAGGGCACCTGAGTTCAGAGGTACTTGGTGTTGTTGTCGAGTGAGAGCAGTTAACTCATATTCCCAGCTGGAATGTAACAGCCTGGAGCAGCGCTGGTGCAGAGCAGACTTAGGACAGGATATTGGTTGGATTTTAGGAGACGCAGCTTTGACTGCAGGGCGGTGGTGGCACAGCTGAGTCTTCAGGATGCACCATGAAAAGCCACAGATGATGAGTTTCTTCCAAATTCCTGCTTATTCCTAAAACAGAGGGCAGAGCAGGTGACGTTTGTGGTAAAGACAACGTCTCTGTTGATGCTAATTTTGTTAATTAGCACACAAGAAGTTCCTGTTCCTGTCTCGCGAGGCTGATATAAAAGAATACATTTTGATGAGATGACTGATGTGAGTTTGTTGGTGTTGTGCAAGAGAGTACAGTGGAAATATGCCAAACTCTGACTGACAGATCCCCGACTGATCTGTACAGGTGAGTAGGTAAATTGGATCCATGCATGTGTTTGTGTTAGCTTATGGATAGCTGGCCTTTTGACTGCACAACACAGTAACAGATGGTCCCAGTCGGCTTGATAAGGCAGCAGGGGAGCGCTTTCTCCTTGTGGCTGCTTGCGTCACAGCCAGATAGTGTAATTCACTCCCATCTCTTCCCATGCGGAGCTATTCTTATAAAGCCCCCATTCACATGTAAGTCTCATGGCCACGAGTGAGCTGTTGTCAAACAGCCCAAACTGCCACACTGGTAACATTTTGCACACATTATATTTTTGACAAACTCGACAAATCAGCGATGAAGGAAAACTGTAACGCTCTTCTGCAGCGTCATCAGTCACAAACAGTTGATTTACACTTTGTACTCCAACATCTCCATCTTCTGCACTGATTGGACTTTTTGCTTTTCTGTTTACAGGAAGTCTGGATGTACAATGTGTAAGGATGGGATATATGCAGCAATATAAGTTACTTGTCATTGCCTTCTTCAACAACCCATGAGTGGTAACTACTTAGCCCGCTACGTGGCTAGCTCTGGGCTAGCTTTGCCCCTTCAGTTAAGGTGTGTGTGGGTTTAAATAACTAAAAGGTGTTGGTGAAGGTTGGGAAAAGATTGTGGTCGTGATTTAAAGAAAGAAACAAGACTCTTTCGTCTGAAAACTAAAGGATACATGCAGTTTCTCTTCTGCACGACAGAAACGTGTGAAACTAGTTCAATGAAGGCCGTGTTATTAATGGAACATTTAGCTAGCTAACTGGCTAACAAGAAAAACTCGTTATGGGAGAAGGCTGAAGGTGAACTTTCTCTGCATGTCAGAGGTTTCTTTGTTTAGTTGCTTATATGTTTTGCATTATTATTATAACCCTGTGCTCATTTCCATATTTCTGGGAATTTCACAGTGTACAAACACAGTGCACAGAGGGTCATTAACTGACGTAAGTTACATGTGTTAAAGCCCACAGGCCTCTGAAGCAGATACTTGAATGTTAAGGTCGATGTTACACTCTCACAGTCATTACACCAGCCTGCTGTTCTGTGAAACAAAGCCTGTTTTATTCGATTAGACCGTCAACAGGTCCACCTGCCTATGAACCTGGGTCCTATCTCTCTGTCAAGGCTGCTGCAGGATCTGGATGCCCTCCATTTCCTGCTGCCGTATCACCAGATACCACATCTCCAGAAGAGCAGCTGCAAACACAACGACAAGCAAACAGCCAGCATTTAACCTGCACCAATAACACCAGTCATGTGAAGGCACAAGAGACCCGATCATGCAGAGCACAGACTGGCCCCATGAGCCGCCCAGGAACTACACGTGTGCTTTCTAACTCACAGAATCACGGTTCTGTTTGTT
This sequence comes from Nannoperca australis, assembly GCA_036023655.1. Lineage (NCBI taxonomy): Eukaryota > Metazoa > Chordata > Actinopteri > Centrarchiformes > Percichthyidae > Nannoperca > Nannoperca australis. The sequence continues at coordinate 3,585 of JAVQJD010047932.1, read as the reverse complement.
AGCCGACATGGGAGGGTAGTCAGCTGATCTGGGTTCACCTGGGCCTCCCAGGCTGCAACAGCTGGCTCCCTCCACCGACACGCTGCTGTCATGGCCGACTTTGCTGATGTTGAAGTTTAGTATTCATTTATAAATTAAAATGGATTTATCTGACGTTTGCACGGACTCCCTCCCTTTCCCTTGAGCCAGTTTGTGATAACACTTGGTCTATTATTTCACATTTGGTTCCTCGCTGTGAGACTACTGTGTACTCAGTTCCTCTATCGTGTCTGCAGAGTCGGACCGAGGTTCCTTATCTGTTCATGTTTGACTCAGCCGGTGGGAGAAACTGGCCAACCACCAAGCACCTGCTCAGCTGTGTGCCCTCCTTCTGAAACCTGCAGCCGTGTAAACACAGCACAGTGTGTCTGGCTGCGTGTGCTGGACCTTCAAAGCAGGCAGCTGCAGCGTGACTGTTGACTAATCCTGACAAAAAGCAAATTAAACTAAGACACACTTCCATAAAAACAACTCTAAGTAAAGTCAGGTCAGGTCAGGCGGGTGCAGAGGACACACACCTGTTGACTGATGGTTTTCACTCAGCGCTGTCTGTTTGTTTGAGGCACTGATAAAGACTCAGCTCTTCAGATACAGTCCAAACACTTCCTCTCCGGTTCCCCGACATCAATCTGTGCTTATTAGTTTCTCCTTGATGTTTTCATTCAGAATGTATATCCTGTGTTGAGGTGTTGATGTGTGCGTTTTCTTAAAGTGGTTGGGTTTTATTTGCCAAGCAGGCCAGAAAATAGCAAACGATGTTGTGTTTGTGTTTAAATATTGATAAAAAGCCTCGCCTGCGTCTTCCTGCAGTGTGTTTGAGCTGCAGGACGCAGTTTCTCAGCTCACAGGGAAGTTTAATAACAGAGAAACGTCGCCGAGGCCGTCATGATGATCCACTGGTATGGTTTATGAATCAATCAGTCATGTATGAGTCATCTTAATGGACATATTATATGACGTAGTGCTTTGACAGGATGGTCTCATTCACCCATTCATTGGTGATGGAGCTGCAACGACAGGAGGAGCCGGGGATCGAACCACCAACCCTGCGACCAATGAGCCTCCCACTCCACCTCCTGAAGCTTTACAGGTCCAACAAGGTGGATGTTTAACGTTTCAGACACTTGTTCCCACTTTTCGTCAGTTGAAAGATGTCGTCATCATGACTGAGACACTCTTTGGGCAGCGGGTTGTCCACTGGTCGCAGGGTTGGCGGTTCGATCCCCGGCTCCTCCTGTCCACACGTCTATGTATCATTACACATTGTGACATTCATGACAGGCTCTTGTCACCAATAGTTGTAATAAACATGAAACATATTGATCTTCTCTGTTGATGTTTATCTGTCAACAGTACAAAATAAACACTTGGTTTAGCCAATCAGTGTGTGTGTGTGTCTGTGTGTGTGTGTGCATGTGCATGTGCATGTGTGAGTGTGTGTGTGTGTGTGTGTGTGTGCATGTGTGTGTGAGTGTGTGTGTGTGTGTGTGTGTGAGAGTGGTGGTTAAAGATTAGTGAGGATATAAACACACACAGATGATTACGTTGTCACTTAGTCTTTTGCCCTTTCTTTTTATCTGCTGCTAATGTCCGACAGACATCTCAGTAAAGATGTTTTCATCTTTATAAGAGCAGATAACACGTACGTATTCTTGTTCTAAACCTCTGCCTACAGTTCCACTGATGGAAGTTGGATATCGTCTCCTTTTCATGGAGCAGGTGGTTTCAATTCTTTGTGAAAACTAATTGAATCAATTAGGAAACATTTCACAGCAGCCTAGCTAGCTGTGCTAGCGGTCTGCTAGCGGTCTGCTAGCTGTGCTAGCGGTCTGCTAGCTAAATGTTACATAATCAGATAAAAACACAGATTCCTGCCGCCTTCTTGCTCTCTGAATGCTGTGAATCTGATCCAGGATCAGACTGGTGAGGTCTAAAATTACATTTTACAGAAATGTTCAATAGATTCACATAAACAGTGATAAACAGTGATGATTTACCTGTAAAGACACGGGGCCTTTAAAGGGTGTATTTGTACATATCTCCAGGTTTAAATGACTGAGCTGTGGTTTCTTGTGTTTCTGTCTGACGGGATCTGAGCTTTGACAAGCGTTATGCAACAGATTTATCTTTGATGGCTCGACATGAAGCACCAACATGTGGGACAAGGACTTTGTGATTAGTCCAGACTGTGTGGCTCTGAGTGACGTCCTGATCCGGCCTGTCCGTTATCGCATGTCACAGCACAGGATGAGTGACAGGCGGCGAGAGATACGACGCTCACACTATCACATTATTTGTTTTTTCTCCACTTTATAAAACCCTTGTTTCAGTGTGTGTAACGTTCTGTCTGATCTCCTGCAGCAAGATATGAGTTTACTGTACTGTGGATAAAAGCATTTTATTTATTGTCCATTCATCGTACACGATGCTGCAAGGAGAAACAAGATAAGCAGTCTGTGTATTTAAGACTGAACCTACATTCTTATCTATTAAAGCTAAAAGAATCATTCACACAATCTAGTCTTTTAACAACCATAAGCAAATTACACATTTTTAAATGTTTATTAGCATTGTTCCACCGTTTAATATGACTTTTAAATCAACAACTCTTAATTCTTTCCACATTCGCATCAGTCGATTTCTTTTACTTCCTCCTCCACAAGACGGGAGGAAAGTTTAAATATACATACATACATATAAATAAATACTAAGTGTGTATCTGTTTGCATTAGTGTGTGTGTGTGTGTGTGAGTGTGTGTGTGTGTGTGTGTGTGTGTGTGTGTGTGTGTGTGTGTGATCAGCCATCAGCTCCACATGAAGGAGTGTTGAAACCTGTGAAAGACGCCTCCTGACAGATCTGATAAGCAGCACTTTGACCGTCAGGCTCTGCAGGGAGCGTTGATCACACTGACGCTCTGTCTGTATTCTCACAGTATCACACAGCCATCATGTTACACGCTTATCACAAAGGACACGATGTGTTTCTGTCACTCAACTTGTGCAGTGAAATCACAGACTCACTGTTCCGACTCTGCAGACTCAGATATGAAGATATGAGTTACAGTCCAGATGAGTGGACCTCTGCTCAGGTTGGAGTCAGGCTGCATTCAGACCAAATGCTACAATGCTACATGCTAACCTGGTCTGTTTTATCTTTAACCCACCGGGCTGCTGCCTCTTTTCTGCACGCCCTGTGGCCGCCGCAGCCTGGACGCAGTTCCCACCTTCAAACGAGTGCAAGGAGTGGACTTTTCACCTGATTCGGTGTGAATTTGGCCTTCGGCAGAGCTGAAGCTAACCGTTAGCTCAGTTTTTAAAAATAAAAACTGATGTATTTTTTGCGTATTCGAGACGAAAGTTGAATAATAATAAATCTAAAACTAAGAATGAAGAATAACAACAGTGTGCTTGTGTGTTTATAGCACCTTCCAGACGGAGGGTGAAGCTCACAGCTCACACACAGCTACACACACCTCACACACACCTCACACACACCTCACACACAGCTCACACACACTTCACACACACCTCACACACAGCTCACAC
>JAVQJD010047928.1:0-17173 GCA_036023655.1 Nannoperca australis | reverse complement strand
GCAATGCTGTAATTGCTGCAAATGGAGGATTCTTTGACGAAAGCAAAGTTTGATGTAAAAAAAATCTTATTTCAAATACAAATCATTATTTCTAACCTTGTCAATGTCTTGACTCTATGTTCTATTCATTTCACAACGTATGGTGGTGAATAAGTGTGACTTTTCATGGAAAACACAAAATTGTTTGGGTGACCCCAAACTTTTGAACGGTAGTGTATATATTTATATTAAGACTACTACTATTTCAACAACATAATATCTTTTATATTTCTTATACCTGTGAATACAACTAAAACTCCTCACTTAATTATTGAAAAACCTGCAGATTATTTTCCTAGTGAAATGATTAACTGCATAAAATGGTGATGAATGACCGTCATGACTTTCTTCAAACGGCTTGTTTTGTCCAAAAGCAAGTTATATTTAACTAACTATCACACAAGTAAAGACGAGAGTCTGGAACTTTAACATTTATAATTTAAAATTCTGTAAAAAATCCATCACAGAAGAGGCTGAAATACAACGTCAGCAGAAGCAGCGCTGATAAATGTCTTTATGCTTCAATGCCAGACCAGAGGAAAATGCCGGTGATACGTTTCCAGAGCCCAATAAAATGTATTTAAATCACAGTTTTATTATTTATATAAAGTATTCGATGCACAACCATATAAGAGAAAAGCAGCGAGTGAATAAAAAAAAAAACTGACTTAATCAATTAATGAAGATGAAATTGTTGTCCGTTGTTTTCCTGTTTAACGAGGTGAATAATTCCAGCAGTAAACAAAGTGAAGATGAACTTTGTGCAAAAGTAAATTAAATTTTTTTATCACAAGACGTATCTTATTTCCCTGAGGAAACTTTAGCAGTTTTATTGCTCTCAGGTTGTTTCTTTCTGTTTTTCAACAAGTAACTCATTTATTTGCTATGTGAACATGTACCTACAGTTCTTATTAGTATTTTTCATGTGGTCACTGCTGGTCTTTGTGACTGTAAGTGTGTCAGGGTTGAGTCTTCCCTGTACTTTTTTTTACTGCTCGTCTGCTTGTCCTGTCCTTAAAAACACACTTTACCAGCCTGCAACAACATGTGCTGTTTAAGTTCAATTTGCATTGGTTTTCCAGATAAAATCTTGCATCTTCTTGCCTCCCTGTCCACAATGAAGGGGTGTACACAGCGTCAAATTGAGTTATGGCTCCATGTCAGTAAACTGTTTCACCCCCCCCCTCCTGTGACTGCTGGAGCCAGAAGCTGACATCGTGATTGTCCTTGTCCGATTAGGACGATCAATGAGACTGAACAGAGGAGAGAGGAAGAAGACGAGGAGGAGTAGAAAGAGAACTGTGTGTGTGTGTGTGTGTGTGTGGCGGGGGGGCAGCTCCTCCCATAATTAAGTTAGCGTGCAGCGCTGGAGGTCCATGTTTACGGGGCAGGCGAGGGAGTTTCCGTCACTCGGTGGACAGCTCAGAGAAGGCAGCAGCGAGCTCCCTCACTCTCTTCTCTCTCTGGTTATTTCTGCAACTCATCCCTCGCTTTGCTGCGACTGGCAACCTGCACACACAGGAGGGGGAAGCAGCAACAGCAGCACCTGCCTGTCCCTCCACCACCACCACCACCACCACCACCCTCCCTTCCTGCCCAGACCAGGACCTCGTCTTTGCTGCTGTCGCCGCCTCCACCAACGCTGCCATCATGTGCGACTGCTTCCACCTGGCCTTCCCCAACTGGCACGCCGCCTCCTCAGGGACCGGTGGGCATCGCTCTCTTTTCCCTCTCTCTATGACTTTGTCTGAGCAATTCACTGATTCAGCAGCAGGGTTCAGTAGTGCAGTGGGAGAGATTACGTCTGTCTGTGTGTGTGTGTGTGTTTGTGATGGAGACAGACAGCGAGTGAGTGTTTAAGGCGGCTGGTGCTGATGCTGACCTGCAGTGAGCGCTGGGTGTGTCTGCCGAGTGCAGGGGAGTGTTTGAAGATGTCATCGTGGAGGATGCACTTCTCCGCTTTCCCTCCTGCTGCGTGTTTGAAGCAGAGGCTGAAAGGCAAACAGAGGCGGTTACTGTGGCGGTTCAGCGAAGCAGAAACCATGAGTGCAAAAATAGTCGTAGATGATAACTTCCTGGGGGTAAAGATGAAGATGAAATGTGGGGGGAATAAATTAAAAATACCTTCGCTGGCAAAACCCCCACAGATCTAAGCTTTAAGGCTGCAGCCTTTATGTGAAGAGCTGTAACCTTGCATCATTGTAACCTGAAGAATATTTCAACTTGTCAAAGTTTAGGAAGCTGAACGCTGTAAAACGTACACATGTTACTGCTCACAGTCCCATTATGAATGTTTCTCATTATAAATGCAGGATTTAAGGGACCTTTTTACATCATTTAACGCAAATGTCTCGTAATGTTGAAATTATCTTTTACAAAGTCATGATTTTATTACACAAGAAGGTTTTGCAGACACTTGTTTTGAAGCCTTGTGATGGGAAGAGTTCCTGTAGATCTCATGTTCTCATGTTCACACCTGTGTGCGTTTTAGAGACACTGTCGGCCAAATTATTGTCGTTTTAAAATGTACCTCATAGGCTTCTACAGGGTGGGAGTTCCTACACAGCGTCAATAAATCAAACAAAGCAATGAGCCAAAGAAATCGCTGCATCACCAACACGACATGCAGATGATATGTGGTTTACAATGCGTCTCATTTGACTGCAGCATTTCTTTCAAGTACCTGGGAAATAATATTGTTTTTGTTATTAGTGGACATTTTAGTATCAAATATCATATCAAGGACACGTTGTTGTTGTTGTTGTTTATTGTGTTGGCTGATGTTGAGGCAGGTGCTCAAGTTGATGTTTGCTTTCTGGTAAATTATTAATTTAAAAGCAATCCTGCCCTAATTTACCTCTCCTGCTACGATTGATCCCATCTGCCTGAAGATGTGGAGAGGACTGTGTTGCTCTGAGAGGCTCAAGGTCAGAGAGAGAGAGGGAGAGAGAGCTCAGCTTACTGCTAGGAAGTGAGCCAGACAGGTGGCTGAACTGCTCGGCAGTGGAGCCTAAAGCAGACGATCCTGATCCATTACGAACCATCAGCCTCACTCGAACAAATCCTGCCCTTCAATCAATATCGCACCACTTGTAGTTCAGTGTACAATAGTTTATAAATGTAGCTACTGAAAAGAGTCAGTATGAGCTTTTGTTTTTAACCTGCGTTGAGCATCAGCCAGGTGGACACACACACACACACACACACACACACACACATATATATAGGAACTTGATACTAACACCAAAAATGTCCCCTGAAGTTTCTCATATTCTGTGTCTTTATTAAGGTTTTTTTAAATTTTTTTTATCTCCTCTGAAATACCTTTAGACCATTATGTGCATTAAATGAAAGAAAAAACAAACAAACTGCAGGTTATCTAGACTCTATTTAAGATAAAAACAACGTTGGAAGTAATTGGTTCAACTTCCATTTAATAAAAGACAAACCTCGACCTAACATGACCTATGTAACTCAACTAATTGATCACGTTTAAATCTGAGTCACCAAAACAAACAGTCTAACAGGTGCAGGTTTCTGACTGGAACTAATATTGTGTCTCAGTGTTTTTGGCGTAATTGCATGTTGTAGGGAAACTCGCTGTAAGTTTTCAGCAGATAAATAGATTGAAAGCATGCGCCTTTTCAGTCTCATGTTCATGTAATCAATGCAGGCAATCTAATTCTGTTTATCCCCCCTTCACTAAAATCTTATTATAATTTGGATCCCAACAAACTACCTTCCAGTGAAAGGAGCTTGTGTCTGTCTGTTACACGCAAAAAAGTGAGCAGAATCCAAATCCAAGAGCACAAATAATGAGCTGTATCACTTTATATTAGTTTAGTGAAGAGGGGAGCTTCAGGGAGCCTCCCAGGTGCTTTTCAACAGGAAACACAAACTGGAGCAGAAGGTGGTTACGTAAGAGGTGAGCTGAGGAGAGACAACTAATACAATACTGTTAGGATTCACAGTCAAAAGTAAATCTACAATCCAGGACTGCAGATTTTGTTTTTGTAAGATCTTGTGATTTGAATCAATGTCAACACAGGCGAGCATTTGAGAGGTTCACTGACACAGCATTGTTATGTTGTTATTTTCTCAGCAGTTTATAGCCCGCTCTCGTCTTCAGCCACACCCAAATCCAGCACTGCAGTTGCACCCAAATATGAATCATGCAGGTGGAAACAGGGTTCTCATGCAGGATCTGCACCACAACAGACTCCAGCAACTACTGCTTGTGCTTATGTATATCTGTAGAATATCACCATTAAAGTCAAATTAGAACATTAGGCAGCAGCTTTAAAAATATTTACGTTATCTAATCTGGTATAAGTCAAACAAGGCCTACTATATTATTTTAATACAATTTTAGTCAGAAGTCAGAGTTATCAGGCCATCTGCAGCGCCCACATGACAAATATTTGAGAAAGGAGTTTCTACATGTGCGGTGCCAGTTGTTGGGGCAGGAGTACTGGACATCCGCCTGCATGAAGTGGTGAATACCATAAGAAATACATCATCCTGTCATGCCAAGCAGGGCCTGAATCCTCCACAAAGCTCACTGCACACACTGACACCATAATTGACTATTCCTGCAGCTGTGTACTTGAGACATGGCACATTGAGGAAACCAGGCACTCTGCTTAATTTAATGAATCTATCTAATTCTGTTCAGCTTAACTTCCTGAAGACACACTGGACCATCTTTACTCCGCAGCTCAAACTGAATAGTGAATGTACCATGTGTCTCAAATGTAAGTTTACAATTAAATAAAAATAAAATATATGATGCTGTACTATTTTAGTCGAGTAATTGACCATTGAATGGATCGGTGCAGCTGCAAAGCCACTTTCGAAACAAGAAAAAATCCCTCAGAAACTGTGAAAAACATGATTGTCAACATCTCTGCAAAACCTCCACACCTTTCAATGCCACATCACTATTTCTATAACAAACAACTTCCTGTTTCTAGGTGTGTCTGCTCCAACTAATCCACTTGTTATGGCTGAAAGACATACCGCCTGTCCTTCTCTGTCTGGGACATTCACCTGTTTGCATTTTAATAAGCACATTTAACATATCTGCAAGTTTTTGTCTGCAAAGTAATTGATGCTAAAAGTGTTTACAGTATAGTTTCAACTGTGCCTTATGTGAAGAAAAGACTGGAGATGGAAATTTAACTACCAACCTGTTCCTTATTTCTATCAAGTTAAGACTAAGAGTCTACAGTCATGCTAGCAGCGCTCTGAGGCTATAGATAGATGTATAGATAGATTTTATGTTCCCTGTGGGTAAATTGCAGTGTTGCAGTAGCAAAAGGAACAATTACAAGAATCTAACACTAACATAATAAGAACAAGCTATTTACAATAAATAGAGATTTACATATGTCTATCTGTACAAATCAGTATGTGTAATTCAATATCAATGTATGTCATGTACATAACTTTATTGCCACTCGCAGGATAAGTCTGTGTGGTGCTTTGAGCTAAATGCTAACATAAGCTTGCTGACATGCTCACAATGACAGTCATAACACGATGGTGTGTAGCAGGTTCACCATGTTCACCACAGACTGTATATAAAGATGGATGACAGTGACAGATCCCCAAAAGTGAAGCCAAAACATCTGGATCGCCCCCTGGTGGCTGGCTGCAGTACAGGTCCAGGGATCATTGCTGCGCAGACTGGCGGCTCCTGTATCCGCGGTATTCATTTTTTACAATGGCAGGAAGTGGAGACACGTCATCCATCTTTATATACAGTCTATGGTTCACCATCTGTCTAGCCTGTTAGCATGCTAACACTTGCTAATTAGCACTAAACACAAAGTTGAGTTGAGGCTGATGGAAATGTTTGTTTTGCCAAAGTGAACTTTTGAACTGGTGATGGCAGTAAAAGTTAAGGGGATCACCAAAGTGATTACAATTCATCTTGAGGGGGTCCCAAATTTCATGCCAAATAGTTGTCATGATAGTTTACTCAAAATCATAAATGTCAACCTCATGGTGGCGCTAGAGGACGAGTCAGGGGATCACTAAAGTCAGTAGGATTCATCGTCTGGGGACGAGATAATTTAGTCTGATCTAAAGTGGCGAACAAATCAAACGAGTGTCAGTATTATTGATTTTTCTGAGGGACTTATTAATGGATTGGTTTATGTAAATTCTATCAGGTAAGGGCTACAGGTACTCTGTTACGATTCTGCTGCGATGGCAAATGAATGAATGAATAAATGATAGAATGAATAAATGAATGAATGAATGCATTTTTTGTCATAGTAGAAAGTGGAGGAGGTGTTTCATGTGGTTTTGAAAAGTAAGGTATTCTTCCTCTCCATTAATAAATTAAGCAAATTTAAGGGGGATGTGGTATTAATTCATGATAGATTAATGTAAATGTAAGGTTATTTTAAGAAATATGTGGTGCAAAGAGTTAAGTCTCTGATCCGAAGTCAGTGTCCCGCCTCCTTTGTCCATCTGAGACTGAACAAATGACTTTAGGCGATTTGGCAGTCACACTCACACCAGGAATGTTTAAGGGCAGTTTGGACAACCTGTTATTAACACCTCAGTTTATTTCCAGGAGTTAAACACACAACAGCAGCAGCAGGTAGGTGAGTAGATGTTTGATTCCACAGTATGGGCTCTAAAATAAAAATTCTGAGAGGTTTTTGTTACTCAAACCTGGCCTGAAGGAGAAAAATGGAAATGAGTTGAGTTAATGTTGAATATCATATTTCACAACACGTCTAGACTGCGGTGTGTTCAGGGTCCGTGGTGTGTATTTTCTTTTCTGTCAGATAAACGGTCTCTGATGTTATTTCTGTATGTCTATGATGACAAGTGCAGGTTGTGTTTCAGGTATTTTTTTTCTGCACCAGTCATGAAAATCTCTGAGCTATAATGTCATTTGATAGCTTCTCAAACAGCAACACACCCTCTGATACAGGGGACGGTTTTATACCATCAGTCTCTTGCCTTAACTGTCTTCTAATGCACTTACACAGGCAGTCGGAGCTCTTCACATGACATACATTACAGCAGTGGGTGGGGTGTCAATGTGGTGGTTAGTTGAGAAACTATGCTGCTGCAGTATATATGTTTTATATTGTGCATATTGCAGAGTTTCAATTAAACAATTCAACACTTTTTCAGGGTTTTAAATTAATTCTTAAACCCAGAAAAAAGTTTGTTTCCAAAGGAATAACAGAAAGTTTAGCAATTTTAACAACAACAGCAGAAGAATATCACTGCTGAAGAATGCTAATTTCATCCCAAACAAGTGCGGTTCTGATATGTTTAAGTAAATCACATCCGCAAAATGTTGTAACCCTCACTCACTGGCTTCCTGTTATTGAAACACTGAGCACACACTTGGATATTTTAATTACGCTCTTTAGTTTTTATGTTGTTTCTGTAAAGAGTGGTCACTGATTAACTTTACTGTTTCTGAAGCTACGTCACTGTGAAAGAATTGAACCACAGACCTTCTCATCCAACACGGCAGGTTTTGGGATTTGATAATGCAAACATAAACGTTTTGGGTGACTTTTGTTGAATTTAGTGATTTAAATTGAGGAGTTTAAGCTTCAGTAAGACTTACAAAGACCGCAGTCTTAGTCCTACAACAGCTATCACTTCATAGAAAAGGATAAATCAGCTGCACCAAAGAATATCTGCAATGGAAATCATTTAATTCTACATGTGCAGTGCAACTGCATTTACTCAATACTAATAACATCTGCTGATTAATGGCCTCTTGATATCAATGTATTAGCCAATGAGGATCTTAAGCCACAGAGCATGTGGAGGATCCTCCACAACCATCAAGCCTTGATTTATGCAAACCTATTCATTTTGTATCCCAAACATTTGTTTGACTAACAAACTGACTTGATCCTGAAGCAGGAATCCTGACACTGAACCTCACATTAATGACCTGAATTAAGAGGGAGTTTAAAATGGGATCAAATCAAATTGCGGTTAGGTATCAGAATGAATAATAATAATAATCTGACTAACCAACCATATTCAAATGGAATCAGACATTCCCTTTTTGGCATCCTTGAGGGGCTGCAGAATCTAATCTGTGGATCAATACCAAGGATCACTTAACAGACAAAGGCAGCAGCGGGTCTCTTGGGGAATTATTGCCAGGAAAAACTCTAAATAGTCTCATCGTCGGCTCCAGCGTCTCTATGAGCCGCAAAACAACTGCTGGAAGTCAGATTGGGTGGAAGTCTCAGCTTACTGCAGGAAAACACCAGTGCTTAACTTTTTTTGTGCATTCATTTTCATTTTGTGAAGTTTCTGTGTTGCATTCATTGATTTGTGCAACAAAAAGGTTAGAAAACACCACTCTGCGTGAGATAAATTTACAGTACAGTACGTTTTATACTAATATAATTTTATATATTATATGAATCTAATATAAAGTAATTTCATAGTTACATTTTATTTGCTGTGTTGGTACACGTTTAATGCTTGTTACATTTAAAAACCTTTATTTATTTAGAGTAAGTGGACTTTGTTCAGTTAAAATTACCTTTAGCATTAGCAATTCTGCCTTTAGCTGTGCATCACCATATAACATATGTTTGAGATGAAGTGATTTACTTGAGCATCCTGTTGGAAAGAAGCTGATGAGTATGATATTTTGGTATTAATGTTTCGTCTTTTTTCTTTTTCTTTATTTTGGTGTGAACAGGAGCCGGTCGAAGGCTGAGAGCACCAGAGCCTGGTACAGAGGACGATTCAGTGAGTGACTTCTCTGAGACTGACAATGAAATAAATGTTTTATTTGATGTCTTTCTGTTTGATTTTTTGAAGTTTTCTGTCTTGGCTACAATTAAAAGAAAAACAGTATGTTAAAACTGAAAACATTCAGTTATACATCGTATACACTGGGGGTGTCCTGGTCAACTTTATTTGTCTGTCCTCCCAATCCGAGACCTTTTATATTGGGTATCTGCAATACAGAGTCTGATCTGATACTACTTGATTCAAAGGCCCTTGTTCAAAATATGAATTTGATAAATCCTTAGGATTAATCCTCTGGGGAATATTAATGTCTGTACCAAATTTGATGGGAATAAATCAAATTCGTTTTTTAAATATTTAGCTTTGGACCAAAGTGTTGGACTGAGACCAGCCAACATTGCCATCCCCGGAAACAGACTATTAAACAGCCAAACAGCCAGTCAATGCTGCCTTTGGCATAGCAAGGTGTTGTGACACTTTATGTGATCCAGTGTTTCTCCACACCTTTGTGCACCATGCTGCAGGCGAAGCTGCAAGGGTTTTAAGATTTAAATTGTTTTTCAGGTGGCTGAAGAAGAGGAAATGCATCAAAAAATGTCTGACTGAAAGTGACTCAAATCTATTTGAAAAGATAAGTGTTTTAGGAATAAGCCACGTGACTGTTGAAATGCTAACTGACCTTGCAGATATGTGACGAGCCACCTCAGTTCACAGAGGGAGAGAGACCACGTCCTCAAGGATCGTCCCCTGTCGAGGAGTATCCTGAAACAGATAAATACGCAGACAGTGACAAAGAGGTACAGAGCACCAACATACCAGGTTACAGGGAGAAACCAGGTTAAGACGATTAATCAGAGAACCTGTTTACAAGCGTTTCCATGACCTGGATATACAGTTACAATATAAACATGGTGTTTCCATCTGAAATTACGGGGTTTCTCTTCATCTCACACCTTTCTTGTTAACATGACTACAGAGAGCAGACTTTAACCTGGTTACTTAAATACCTCTAAACACAGAGTCATGCAACAGTCCATTTGTGATTTGACGGTCTTTTTTGTTTAAGCTGGAGACAAATTAAGTTAGAAAAAAAGCTTGTGACCAAGAGAAGCAAGCCTGTGTATTTGACTTATTTATGCTCACATGGAGCCACAGAATCAAAGTATGAGGAGTATCTTTAATGACTAAACCAAAGACTACTGAACTAGTGAAATTATAGATTGTGACTTGACTGTATGTTTGTTTGCTCCACATGAAGCCCACCACATGCAAATTTCACAATTAAATCATACATCACAATAAAATGTGTTTTTCTGTCGGCACCTTTGAAACTAAACCTAAAGCTTTGATGGAGGAAAATGTTCTGTTGGCTCTTTTTCTTTCCTCACAACCTTGAAGTAGCCACAGCTTTCTAGGAAACAATTCCGCTTATAGCTTGTTGTTGTACAACGCCTGCTAAGGGGAAATCATTATTATTATGCCCTCCAATTAAAGAGTAAATTAAATTATCACCATCCATCCATTTGTTTCCACCTCTCCGCACTCTCACAATGGAGAGCTTTATTTTAATACACATTAACTTTGCTCTTTGACTGAGATATGTGAACTTTGTATATTGAGTGCCCAAGTATGAATGTATGCATATACAGTGCATACCCTTCCCCCTCTCAGTCCAAAAACTTTCAAAGCATGTATATTTTGCCTAAATAAGGCTGAAGCTCTGACTGCAACAATAATCTTTTTATAGTTAGAATAATTTGGGTGCTTTTCTATTTTCCTTTTAGTGTGAAGCGGAGCATGACCCACATCACAAAAGTGGGAGTGGAAAGAAAACTAAAAAGTCTGGGCTTGGCTCCATGTTTGAAAAGCGCTCAACTCCAAAGATGAGTAAACTGAAGGTGAGACATTCCCATGTTCTCCTCTCTGTACTGTATCTGTGGATCCCTTCAGGCTGTGCTGCAGCAGTGAACAGCACAGCTAAAGGTGATGAAATAAATGATTTTATCCTTTCTATTCCGATGTGTTGGCAGGAAGTTCCCAGCCCCGAGTCTGGGGTGATAGTGAAAACAGCCACAGATGGATGTGCAGAGGGTCTCATTTATGGTGGAGGGGGGAAAGAGGGAATCTTCATTAAGGAAGTGATACCAGAGTCACCTGCTTCAAAAAGTCTGAAGCTGAAAGAAGGTAAAGAAGCAGTTTGTAATGAGTAACAATTATAGTCATTTTCTTTACAATTACAATGAAAACAAGTGAGAAAGGTGAGATTAGTGAAGCTTCTAATTGGTTCCATTGGAAAAGTCCATGATACTTGTAAAAATACAATCTTGTATTGTATTTTGTTGTATATTTTCCAATTTTATATTCCTTTCATATCAATTACAAACATCAACACCCATAAAAAACAACTCCCATTCAAAACTACAAATGGACAAAGTTCATTTTACACCACACATTATCTTAACTGAAGAACCTTTAAGAGCAAGCCTACTGACTTATCATACTCATATGTCATCATATGTTATTTGAATTTTTCATTACAGTTTCATAACTTATAAGACTTCTTATCTTAGTGAAATATATTTCTCTTGTTTACGCAGGTGATCAGCTTCTGAGTGCCACTGTATATTTTGACAACGTGTCATACGAGGATGCCATTCAGATTCTGGAGCACGCTCAGGCGTACAAAGTGAAGCTCTGCTTGAAACGCAAACCAGACATCACAGAGACTGAACCAGACATCGAATCTGACATCATCCCTGTTAGTATTTTACATTTGTCTGTTCAGACTCTTTGTGATACGTAGGCTAAAAGTGACATTTCATATTTCTCTTGCTCAACAGGAGGACGATCTCTACGCTCCAGAGATGAGGGAGCCAGGAAAAACCAAAAGGCGTGGTGATGCCCGTATTTCATGGCCTAAATTTCCCTCCTTTGGAAAAGGACGGAAGTCCCGCTTCACAAGGTCTCACAGTTCCTCAGAGGCTGACGAGCAGAGAAAGCTTGAGCTTAGCCCCACCACAAGTGACACAGACTCACCTATAAAATCTCAGGATGCTCTCAAAGGCAAGAAGAAGCATAAAATTAAGCTTTCTGGTCTGACAAAGAGAGGCCGCATAAGTTCATCTGAAGACCAGGACACAGACGCAACTACAAGTGGGCAGATCAGTGGCAATATTCTCCGGACACATGAAGAATCAGACATGCTTTCACCTGAGTGCCTTGAAAGCCGCTCAGTAGAAACACCTGAAGTCTATGTGACAGAGAATCTAAAACTAGTGGAAGACTTAAGACTTCAGAAAAATTATCAGAATCTGACTGAACCTCAAACGGTTCAACACAAGGTGGAACTCATCACGATAGGTAGCACTTTGAAAACAGAAGATCTAACTGTGGCTCTGGCAGATCAAGATAGCCCCTCTGGTATCAAGTCCACCGATGAGAAGAAAAAGAAGAAGGAACGGTCTGAATTAAAAATGAATATTCTGGGGAAGGACAAATTGCACAAGAAAGATGCTAAAGCAAAATCTTCACCAAAAAGACTTAAAACACTGGGGGCAAGTATTGAAATTGCAGATCAACCTGAAAATGAAAAATCAGATGTCATCCCAAGTTTTGAGTCACACACAAATCTACAGGGAGATCAACTAGCACTTGATGCCAGTACCCAAATAATCAGCAGTAGGAGTCCAAGACAGATCAAAATGAGTGTACCAAAGGTGGAACTTGATGTATCTGATGTCACATTAATACAAAAATCTCCACAGAAAGGTGAAGAAAAAACTAAGAAAGGCAAGAACATTAAACAAAAACAAGACACAAAGACAGGTCCAACATTCAAACTGCCTAAAATAGGTTTTAGTGACATTGCCACTGAAGAAACTATACAGAAAGTACATTTAAATGTTGAAGAACGCCCAATTAATTTTCAGCAGCTTACTGAGGGTTCAGAAGTGAAAGAGGATCCTTATGAGCGACTGTCAAAAAGCAGTCTTTCCCAAACGAAACTTCCCAAACGTGAAGACATTGAGATTCCAGGTATGGAGGACGTGTCAATCGGGGCTACAGCCAAAAGAATCAAAGAACCTAAAACTGTTTATATGGGACATCATGAAGAAATTCAAGCTGAAACTGTACAACTGTCAATTGATGTTGACAGTGTGAAAGAGGCAGTTTCAAAATTGCCTGGGTTCAAGCTGCCTAAGGTTGACATGTCTGGAGTGCCTATTCCTGAGGAAATTACTGTGATAGATGCAAATGCACAAAGAATATCAGTGAAAACACCTACTAAAGTTGTAGATACCAAAACAAAACACGAGGCACACTTCCCTAAGTTTGACAAAACTGCCTCTCCAGAAATCTCCAAGACTACAATCAAACTACCAAAGATTACACCAGCTGATTTAACCTCAGAGACCACGGTAGATTTCGAAAAAACTGAAACGAAATACAAAACTGAGGCAAAACAAAGCGAAAAAGAGATTAAAACTGAGGTTTATGAACGAGAACATATTATAATACCTATTAAAGAAATTGTACAAGAAGCAGCCATTCTTCAGGAACAAGAAACTGAGAAGGCACAAGGCAAAGAGGGCATCACATTTGAATATGAATCCGCAGCTACGCTCAGCTCAAAAGAATCAGATAAGAAATCAAAGAAGGCAAGGATAACAACGCCTAGATTTGGGATTGAAAAACCAGACATAAAAATCCCTGACATTGGAATTCACTTGCCAAAACAAATTATCCCTGAGCAAAAAGATGATAACATAAAAGGAGAAAGGACTATATTCCTCCAAGAAGTATGTCAAATGTCAAAAACAGAAACAAGGAAAGACAAGGGGCAGATTGGAGGAGTCATATCTGATGTCCAAATACCTGAAATTGACAGTATTGAATACATTGATTCAGTAAGTGCTTCACCAGCCAAAAAGGACGGTGGGATTAAACTTACAGGTTTTGGTGTTAATATTGATGCTGCAAAGCCAAAGGCTGACATCTTGTTTCCAGAGTTCAGTGGTGATGCTGAGGAACACACAATCAAACTGCCCAAATTTGGAGCAATTACTGGGGACATTAGTGTAAATGTGCCTGATGCAGATAAGGATATTCATGGAGGAGAGATAAAATCCCTTGACAAAGAGGGAAAGGGTAGCAAGTTTAAAATGCCAAATCTTGACGTTACCATGCCAAAGGTGAAAGAACCTAAAAGTGATTTAAGCCTATCAAAAAAAGATGTAGATGTCACACTACCAGAAGCTAAAGCTGAGGTAAAACTCACAGAAGTTCCTGAGGTTGACCTTACTCTTGAAAACGTATATGAAAGACCTGAACTGGAAATCAGACCTCTGCAGACTGAGCATGAACTTGATGGACAAGAAAGCAAGTTCAAGATGCCAAAGTTTGGAATTAAAACGCCAAAATTAAAAGGGCCTGAATTTGATTTAAGCTTGTCAAAGAAAGACGTAGATGTCAAACTACCAGAGGCCAAAGCTGAAGTCAAACTCCCTGATGTTGAACTTCAAGAACCTTCTGCTGAAATGAAAATTAAAGCTCCTGAGATCAAGGTTGTGACAAAGGATACAGAAGGATCATCATCAAAATTTAAGATGCCAACATTCAAATTACCAAAATTTGGAGTCGGCCCTCCCAGTGCCACCATAGAAGTGCCCAATAAAGACGTCCAAATAGATAAAATTCATGAAGAGGTTTATGCAGTAGGCCCTTCGGTAGATATAAAAACTACAGGAACTGAACATGAGGAAAAAGGAAGCAAGTTTAAAATGCCACATCTTGGGTTCTCTCTGCCTAAAGTCAAAGGGCCTCAAATTGATTTAAGTTTAGCAAAGAAAGATGTAGATGTCACACTGCCAGAGACCAATGCTGAGGTTAAACTCCCAGAAACTCCTAAAGTTAATGTTGGTCTTGGAAAAGCAGATGTTTCTCTCCCAGAGGTAAAATTGGAAGTTAAAAAGCCTGAATTAGAAATTAAACCTCTGCACAGTGAAGTTGAACTTGACGAGCAAGAAAGCAAGTTTAAAATGCCAAAGTTGGGAATGTCAGTGCCAAAAGCAAAGGGACCTGAACTTCACTTTAGCTTATCAAAGAAAGATGGAGATGTGACACTACAAGAAGCCACAGCTGAAGTACAAATCCCTGAAGTTGAACTAAAAGAACCTTCTGCTAAGGTGGAAAGTAAGGCTCCTGAAATAAAAGTCATGACAAAGGGTAGAGAAGGATCACCATCAAAATTTAAGATGCCGACATTCAAACTACCAAAATTTGGAGTTGCTACTCCACACATCTCTGTAGAAGTACCTGATATGGACAAAGATGTCAACATTAATGGAGCTGACATTAATATCCCTGAAGAGGGATCTGCGGTCAAAATTGTGGCAACCAGCATTGACAGTGAGGCTCCTTCAATAGATTTGAAAACTACAGGAACTGAACAAGATGGAAAAGGAAGCAAGTTTAAAATGCCGCATCTTGGTTTTGCTACGTCAAAAGTGAAAGGACCTACAATTGATTTAACCTTATCAAAGAAAGACATGGATGGCACATTACCAGAGGCTAAAGCTGATGTAAAACCTCCAGAGGTCAGTCTTGGAAAAGTAGAAGTTTCAATTCCAGAGGCTAAGATGGAGGTCAGAAAACCTGACCTGGAAATTCACAGTGAAGGTGAACTTGGTGGACAAGGAGAAAAGTTAAAGTTTGGAATAAAAATGCCAAAAGTAAAAGAGCCAGAAATTGACTTGAGCTTATCAAAGAAATACATTGATATCACACTACCACAGACAAATGTTAAGGGCAAACTCCCAGATGCCCCAGTTGAAGTCAGTATTGGAAAAGCAGAAGTTTTGATTCCAGAGGCAAAGGCCGAAGTAAAAAAGCCTGAACTGGAAATCAAACCTTTGAAGACTGAAGTTGAAGGGCAAGGAAGCAAGTTCAAAATGCCAAAATTTGGAATGTCAATGCCAAAAGTAAAAGGACCTGAAATTCATCTGGGCATCTCGAAGAAAGATGTAGATGTCACACTACCAGAAGCCAAAGCAGATGTCTATCTCCCTGATGTTGAACTGAAAGAACCTTCTGCTAACGTAGAAATTAAAGCTCCTGAGATTGAAGTTGTGGCTAAAGATACAAAAGGATCACCTTCAAAATTTAAAATGCCAAATTTAAGTTTCTCTATGCCTAAAGTCAAAGGGCCTGACAGAGATTTAAGCTTATCAAAGACGGAAACAGATATTACATTACCAGGGACTCAAGCTGAGGTCAAACTCCCAGAAGCTGCTAAAATTGATGCCAGTCTTGGAAAAGCAGAAGTTTTGATTCCAGAGGCAAAGGTGGAAGTTAAAAAACCTGGAGTGGAAATCAAACCTTTGAAGGCTGACATTGAACTTGAAGGACAGGGAGGCAAGTTCAAAAAGTTTGAAATCACAATGCCAAAAGCTAAAGGGCCCGAAATTGATTTAAACTTCTCAAAGAAAGATGTAGATGTGACACTTCCAGAAGCCAAAGCTGAGGTCAAACTCCCAGAAGCTTCTAAATTTGATGTGGATATGAAACCACCAGAGTGTGAAGCAGAAATCGATGGGCAAGGAAGCAAGTTTAAAATGCCAAAGTTTGGAATCACAATGCCAAAAGTAAAAGGGCCTGAAATTGATTTAAACTTCTCAAAGAAAGATGTAGATGTGACACTACCAGAAGCCAAAGCTGAAGTTGTGCCCCCTGCCGTTGAACTGAAAGAACCTTCTGCTGAAGTGAAAATTCAAGCTCCTGAGATCAAGGTTGTGACAAAGGACAAAGAAGGATCCCCATCAAAATTTAAGATGCCAACATTCAAATTACCAAAATTTGGAGTTGGTACTCCAAGTGCCACTGTAGAAGTGCCCAAGGTGGAGAAAGACATTAAAATCGATGGAGATGATGTTAAAATTCCTGAAGAGGTTCTTGCAGTTGACATTGCAGCAGCCAGTATGGACACCAAAGGCCCATCAATAGATATCAAAACTACAGGAACTGAACATGCAGGAAAAGGAAGCAAGTTCAAAGTGCCAAAGTTTGGAATCACAATGCCAAAGGTAACAGGGCCTGAGTTTGATTTAAGTTTATCAAAGAAAGATGTAGATGTAACACTACCAGAAGCCAAAGCTGAAGTTGTGCTCCCTGACGTTGAACTGAAAGAACCTTCTGCTGAAATGAAAATTCAAGCTCCTGCAATCAAGGTTGTGACAATGGATACAGAAGGATCTCCATCAAAATTTAAGATGCCAACATTCAAATTACCAACAGTTGGAGTTGGTCCTCCAAGTGCCACTGTAGAAGTGCCCAATGTGGACAAAGATGTTAAAATCGATAGAGATGATGTTAA
>JAVQJD010047924.1:0-37473 GCA_036023655.1 Nannoperca australis | reverse complement strand
TCAATATTTCTAGTGTTTTCCCTCCACTTGACTTAGAGAGAAATGCTATTTCAACAACACAGAGTTGGCACAAATCATTTCACCATTAATAACTAAGAGAAAAAAAGCATAAAGAATTGAACATGGTGTAATCTACTTTAAAACATATAATACTTCTTAATGGAATAATAATATTCACTGTAGACTCCAATGCACACATTAGGAGTTAGCAAAGTCCAAATCTAAGGCAAACATAGCTCAGCCCTCTCTATCTGTGCTATCTTTATAATGCTATAAAGATCCACATGTATGTGATGTTCCTCCAAACTGATATATTGGTGTGATTAGCTAGCTGATTGTGATGGGAAATATAAAGCCCTGAAACAGAGACAGTGTTGTTGGCCTCCTCAAAGTGCAACTTTATAACAAACTGGACACACTAAAACCATCATTTGCTATAAACTATTTGATAAATGAATACTGCAAGGAAAGGCTGAAATATACATTTGGGGTGAGAAAAGTCAGATCCTCATACACGGCCCATAGTCCCCCCACAAATGTTCATATAGTCTCTTCACATAAACAAAAGTTGAGGAATTATTTTAGGAATTTCTGATGTGAATAAAAGCCAATCTAACCTGGCAGCAGCTGCCGAAAGTCAGTGACATATTCCTCTGACCACTCCCTCTTCTTGTTGCAAGCCACCTCCATCTCAAACGGGGTCACTACAGGTTTATAGAACTCACTTGAGTCCAGCAGTGAGTTCTCAGGACATGCGATCAACACAAAAATGTCAATTTCCAGAAAGTTGGCTAGTTTGGGCACGTTCAGTTTCCCCATGGCAAACATGTAGCTCTTCTTGCCAGCCCTGCTGATGGTCTCCTTCAGCTGCTGGATGACGGGGAGGTAGTCCGCCACCCCAAGAGTTCCAACCAGGATGCCGACCACACTGGCGTCTTTGGCCCTTTCTATAGCGTAATATCGCTTCATCAGTGCACGGTTGATACTGATTGACTCAGTCCTCCCCGTCAGTGTTACGGGATCAAAAGAACAAAATGAGCAGCGATTCCAAGTCATCATGAAGTTTGTCAGGGTTGCTCCCTCTTGGCCTACATAGAACATACTGTAATCCTTTATGCTTAAACCACTATTCAAGGAGAACTGCCTTCCAAACTGACAAATCACCCGGCTGTCGTCTGGCTCTGAGGGACAAGTGTCATGTCGTCTTATCTGGCCGTGACTATAGCACTGCTCCCCCTCGACAGCGAGTTCTGACATGACGAGGTTCGGATACTCTGGCGAAAGCAGAGCCAGAAGGTCATCTGAAAGACATATTTAGTATTCAGTCACAGAGAGGAAATCATTAGCAAACCTTTAGTAAGGTAACAGTTTCAATACTTTCTGCCTTGACTGAGGATGTGGTTCATATCACTTCTCAGAGACTGAATAGTTTTGTAGTGAATATTCTGATAGTTAAACTAACTAAATTAGTACACATGTCCTACTATTCATCTTCATCATGAAGAAGTACACATGGTGATCTGACAGATGAGGGGTTAAATAAACATGAATATCTACTCAATATAATATGGGATGGCCTCTTTCTTACATCAAAAGTGCCTCTGTAGAACAGCTTACTTATAGCATGAACACAGTTGACATCATAGAGGATGATAATGTGACTCTGTGCGTCGGGGTAGAGTTCTCTGAAGGCCGACGCGCACTTCTCCAGATCCACCGGCGTCCTCTCAAAGACGTACATCAAGGGCAGCCTCGTGGACGGGCTGAGGCAAGCACTGCCGTAGTGCACGATGCAGTCAGCGCCCACATGTTCTGCAGCTACCTCATCCACGCAGCAACTGCTCAGGAGAATTCAACCAAACCCGTTAAGAATAGGAACAAAAACAACAAGAACAAATGCCATTAAAAGCCTTTCACTTACATCCTGTTTTGTAACGGCCATGAATAAATCAAAACTATGTGTATCCCACATGCTGGTGATGAACACAGGGTTTGTACAGCTTTTCAAGAGAAAAGTTCCATCACTTTTCAAGCACTTTCAAGGTACCTAAACCAAAACTTCCAAAGTCTTAAAGCCTTTATCATCACATCTAAAGAGCTACTATAAATGCAAGGAGACAATAAGAAATATGACGAGATCGTTTCATTTGAGTGACTGTCAGATTATGTGGAAAATCAAGCACATTTCAAGGCATACATTGAAATCCAAGCATATTAATGCATATGCATATATAACAGTTAAAATTAAGAATTTCTGAAACTTTCCAGACTTTGTACCAACCCTGTAAATAAATTAACAAAAAAAACCTGCAGAATATCTTCTCTTACTGAATCAGTGTGGATCAGCTGGATCCACACTTGAACACATGTAAAGCATAAAATGTAGAATTTGTCTTTGTCAGATCAGTTAAAGGTACCATTGAACATTGATTTCCAACTCGCTTTGTATGAAGAATCCAAGCACTACAATTTGCTTATGCAGCATATGTGTAGTTAAAAAAAAAAAACCAAAAACCTCTCCGTTCAACCTTGTGTTACCTGCCATAGGACGTATCTCCCAAAACGAACAACTTGACGTGACTGTTTCTCTCAATCTCCGCTGCTACTGCAACTGAATCCACCAGCAGCTCATCAGGAAACTGCAGAGCAACCTGCAAACATGTACCATTTCAGACAAACTGTCGCTTATGCTTTGGTATACGGATGAACTGTTTTCAGGACTAAAAAGTAAAACTGATGTCCTCTCACCTTTTTAAATTGACGCTCACTGATGAAGTCGCAGGTCTTCTTAATCTGATACAACTCTTGTAGTTTTTCCAGAGGGGTGTTTGTCTTCACCGTCACGTCGACCACACGCTGAATTACCGTTTCCGAGCTGCTGCTAAACGCATCAGCCATCGTTGCACAGGAAACACCCAACAGTGCCTGGAAAAACACAACAAACTACATGTCAGCCCAACAGCTGGCGACATGTCAAAAACTAATGTCAAAAACTAGAGGAAATACGCCACAATATGTACTCAACACTGGCTATAGTGCCGACTTACATTCAGGAATGGCTCAATGAAACAAAACAATGCGGCAAACCACTTGACAACATTACCAATTGGAAGTTATGGCATTTTCTAACAAGAGAAGGACACATCTAGTAACAAATACAGTTAAACCATTCCTTAAAAGTACTTACTTTATCGAGGTTAAATCTGCTAGCTTAGCCGCTAACTGATTTGACTCCCAATAGATCTTAAATCTTTACAAACTATTATATGCAATGTATAATGTTTTGTACCTACATGACCACATACATGTAAACTTACAATTCAATGTCATGTGATAGTTGCTAATGGATAAACACTTCTTTGACAGCTACACGTGTCGGCAGTGCAGAGTATACTACAGTATACTACACTAGGGCAAACACTTCCGGTTCAAGTGTTTTTCAAAATAAAGTCAATGATAAACCGATAGAAGGACGTTCAGAATCAGAATCAGATTTACTGCCAAGTAGGTTTACACATACAAGGAATTTGTATTTTGTAATTGTTCCTTAAAGCTGTTAAAAACTATCACTACTAGAACTCATATTTCCAGTTCACGGACTTGCGATAGTCACATATTATGTTACTTATCACCTTAGGGTTATCAATACACTTTGTAAAAGAAACAAGTGTTTCAGTAAGCCTTCTAACGTAGAGCAGAGTAAAAGTATAACATGACCGTGACCAGTTCCCACTTCCCAACATCAGTAGCATCGACTAAAAAACATTCACAAAACCATCAACAGAAACAGACACTTCACTTATTAGCACAGAGTTTACATTTATTTACAAGTCAGGCACAGAATCCTGTTAAAACAGTTCTGAAACGCCAAAGCAGAAAAATAGATCTGCGATAATATAGTGGAGTCACACTGACCCGTCTTTCTTTTGAACTTCTCTCATATATCTACAGTTTGATAGATACAAATACAAAATAAATACATAACATTTTTTAAAAGTTTAACTTCAGTTTCAAACAGAATTATCTGAATAACAGGTCAGTATTTAATTGTCTGCACAGCATTTTTTGAATGGAAAGTTTCTGTAAGGAACAGTAAATTCCCATCTGACTGTCAAACCTTTTCATAAGTACATTTATCAACTATGATCCGGCAGCCAAAACATAATGATTGACAGCTAAAAAAATGATTGGCCTGAGCCATGAGGGGGTTACATCATTTAAGAGTCAAAAGGTCATTGTTTCAATAACCAGTGATCTGGTGCCAAAGCCTTTCTTCCTGCGATAAATGCAAACTTTCCGACATGAAAGAGACCTGATCTCTGTCTGACTGTTGGATTCAGAGGATGCACTGAACGTTCTTCCCAGGGGTTATACAAAATCATTCTCATAATTCTGCTTACATCCAAACACGATAGAAACCCAAGACCACAGTGAGACAGGTGAACACTGAACCTAAAAGAGAAAAAAACACGAGTCAGTCATTCGTGTGCTTGCTTCAATAGGTCAGTGATATACTCTTACTTCACTTTTATTCTGCCAAATGTTTGGTAACTGCTTTTGAACAGTTAAATTATCAGTTTCCTCACAATTCAATTTTAAACTAAGGCTGTCAAAATGAGCATTTCAATGTACTGAAAACTTTTTTAATGAACGAATAGGATGTGCCTTTGTGGTTGCATAAGACCCCATTCACGGTTTCTTCCCCGCCACAATTAGGAACAAGTGCCATGAAAGAAGTCCTTATTTGACAGCCCTAGTTCTCCATGCTGTGAATGCTGATTCTACCTGCAAGGTATTTTATAGTATCCAGTTTATGAGCCTCTAACATGGTTTTCAAACCGGCCACTTCAGTGTCTATTTTCATGTTGGTCTGAGTTAAGTGACGGTCTTGCTCTGCAGTCTGTAAAAAAGGAAATTTGACACAGGCATTAAAGGTAAGCTTCACCAAAGACCTAACAGATATTTATGGACTGAGAAAAGGCTAAACTGCTTCGAGTTAAAGCAATCAGTGACAAACAATATTAGAACTTTACTATTGGTACTTTTTGTGCTTCTATTTGTACATTAATAAGGAAATGATGAATGCAGGGAACAATAAACTGCATTTTTCACAACAGTATACTCTATAGGCTAAACTAACACACTGACAATATCTACTGTTTCACTGTCTGCCCTGTGATTGTACATGATTTAGGTAACATACATGTGAAAATATAAAGATGTACTGCACATATACAAACCATTTCCATAATATCCATTCGCGTTTCTAGAAGCTTCTTGTCATGCTCTGCTTTCTGAAAATGACACATAATGTTTAATTTAGAAAAGAAATACAGTGAGTGTGATGTAGGACCTGTTAGGTTCACATTATATGAAGTGTTCCTCGCAGCTTTCTGCGTCTCCCCGTCTGTAAAACAGTACATTTCAAACATCACTGACTTACATCATGTTTACTTACTGATGGATTACTACCCGGCAATAACGTGAGATGTAGTGTTGGTGTCACTTAACGGTATAATGCAATGCTTCAACAATGAAGTCATCTGTCATTTTAAGTAAATCTAAGTCTAGATTAAAAAGACAAAATTTGAAGTTCAAAGTCAACGGATCTCCAAACGCAAATTTATTCTGTGCTTTTATTTTCTTAAACACTTACCAATTCTTTTACATGACTTTTCTCCAAATTCATGTCCAACATGGAGTCTGAGCGCACTTTATTCATGACGTCCTGCAAGGTGGCAATGGAAAGTCACGACTAAAATTGCCGTTAATGAAGACAACTTGAAAATAATGGGTGAAAAAAGATGATTAAATGCTTCTAAATGATAATTATACCAAAAACTATAAGACAAACTGATTTGAGTAAATCTGAATCATCACTTACAACCAGTTGGACCTTGAGCTGCAATAACTGGATCTTGAGTTTCTGGGAGAAATGTTAGGATGTTGAAAAAAAAGTCATATGAATCAAAAACTCAACAACAGACAGACACATACATAAACACACTGTACAGCACACAGAGTGCATGTAGTTTTGTCAAAAGTCAGTTTATGTATGGTACATGGATGTTAATTCAGGGGCCACAGAGATCACCAGAACAACCACGGACACAGATCTGATGCAACAGTTACTTTTGGGAAGCAGCTCAAGTCTGCCTGCTTACCTCATTCTCTGTCAGTAAAGTAGAGAACTCGCTCTTCTCAAGGATGATCATGTCCTTCTTCACAGCAGCTATTTGAGACATCACACGCTGCAACATGATCTCCTGCCAAACATATAAGCAGATTGCTCACCTGATCACAAAGAAGGATGGAGGAACAAAGAGGATAGAAAGCCCTTTTAACAGAAGATGTCGGGATGGGTGTCCTGCAAGCGTTGGGTTTCTTTAACTAATATAGTATAAACGTTTGGACATTGAAACATCCTGTGGGGGAAAATCTAAAACAAATCTGATTCTTGATTGTGCTCATTTGCCTCCTCTGACTGCATTACACACTCCATCTCGACGCTGTCTAAATATTGAGCCACAATCTGTTTTGCACAATTAATTTTCTATCATACGACAAG
Source organism: Nannoperca australis (assembly GCA_036023655.1). Classification (NCBI taxonomy): domain Eukaryota; kingdom Metazoa; phylum Chordata; class Actinopteri; order Centrarchiformes; family Percichthyidae; genus Nannoperca; species Nannoperca australis. Next base: position 30,905 of record JAVQJD010047924.1, on the reverse strand, counting down.
AAAAAGATGTGGTGGAATTCTTCCCATACTCTTGAGTCCTCACACATTCCTGGAACTAGAATTTCCATATCACACCACATCACATTCAGATATATGATCATATTATTGTTTAACAAAGGGATTTCTGCTTAAATCCGAATTCATTTTAAGAAAAATATGCAGGTGTTTTTACTATTTTGCACTTTGACAAAACCAAGAACATAACTACTAAGTTAACCATGTGTTTCCGGTTAGTAAATGTGCAGAAGGTACACACAATGATCGTGGTTCATGAACCTTTAGGAGACTTACACAGAGAAGAAACAAACTGGACCGTACTACTGTATTTACAGTGAATGTCTCACCTGTTGCACTTTGGTTACCATGTCACTATAGATGACATTCATGTTAGAGTTTGTCATCCTCACCAGCACTTTAACCATCTCCTCCGCCTGCTGATAAGTGAAGCCTGTCGATGGAAAAAGTCTATTTATGAGGGAAATCAACGTGTGTTATAAACAAAGCAGAGTAATATTGTGATTTTTTTTTAAAGTAAACAAAAACCCAAACCATTTTCCTCAAAGAGCCGTACCACCGCATGTGTGTCAAAAAACAGCCTCCCGCCTTCAGACTTTGGTAAACCTGGTTCCAAGCCATACTGGAAGGCTTTGGTGGTGGTACTCAGCTCTGAAACCAAACATGAAGATGTGATTATACAAGAAAATCATTCATTAATTACCTGAACTTTGGAATTGTCCCCTCCTTTCTTTTTTGCAATATACACTGCACATTTTAACACTACAGTACACATGTATCTGTTTCTATAGAACCTCTTGTGCTGTCAGTAGTGACATGAAAAATAATGTGTTTACATATATTTATGCACATATTAATGAACTCAAGTAAAAACGTTCAAGTATGTAAAATGTTCCCATATCCTTCTTATTACCACAGATTTTATATTACGATTACTTCACTTTTTCAAATTGTACATGCCATTCATGTATGTACGGATTATACATTTACTTAAAATGTACAGTTGTCTTTTATTTTATGGAGAATCACTTTTATACCATGTCCATTACAACAACAGCAGCAGCAGCAGCAGCAGCAGCAGCAATCAGGAGGTGGGTGTGAACAAGTTAAACCAACCTCACATCCATGGTGATGCAAGAAAGCCCTAAACTGAGCTAGTGGCATGTGTTCATGCAAGCTTAAAGTTTCAGTTCAGAAGACTTTTATTTTGACATTCAAAACAGAGCCACGACCCGATGTGGACCATAATGATTCAAACTAAGTGTCTCGCGAGCACGCAGCTGTACCTTCAGTTTGTGTCCACCATCACAGCACTGAAGCTCAAACTTGGTGATAAACTGATGAAGTCGAGTTATTGGGCGTTAAGCGGCCATAAGAAGCTTCAGTTACCTCTTGCGGACACGCGTGTCGCTGCAGGGAGAAGTGTGACGTTCCGTCCAGCAGCTCGTCTCCTCCACGGCGGCGCCTCGCCTCCGGCTGCGGTGACTCCCGGTGATGTGCTGACGGCCGCGGTCAGACCCGACGCCGTGGATGAAACGGTGGATTGCGCGCGCACAGAAGCGCTAACCCTAACTCTGTTTGGATTAAAAGGGTCGTACCACTTTTCTGGGTGGATAACACCAAAAAGTTTACATCGAGAATGACACTGCTTAAGCACCATTGTTGTTCACGCTTGTGTTCCGCCAGGAACAACGCTGTACTTCCGGCTAAGAAAATCCTGAGAATATCACTGCCTCTATCGTTTGCATCGCAACTTTTCACCTAGTTGTTCGTGCCGCCCCCCATCAACTTCCACACAACAAGCTGAACGTGAAACTTCCTAACGTCCGGTCACACTTCAAAATAAAGCTCTGGTGTGTGGCTGCTGATGCTGTGCCTGTGTTGTGTTGGGGAGGCAGCAGAAACATTGGCTCGCTTTTCTGACTAGATAAGGACATATGTTGTTGTTGTTGTTGTTGTTGTTTTGGTGAACTGACCCTTAATGCCAGTGATGACATCTCTTATTTACCAGCACAGGGCACCATTCAATTATTTTATTAATTAAAAAACATTTAACAAAGAAGTTCTGAAGGCGAACTAAATAAATGAATATTTTTCGGCAGAACTGACTTTGGAGCTGCCGAGATTAGCATTTCTTTACAGGCATTTAAGGATAATAAGGATAAGAATAATTTATCGATGAACCTCGCAAAGAATACTGCATCGTTTTCGAGCCGTACTTTGCTTTAGAAATCATCACAATGACAGGACTGCAGTTCTCGGCAGGCAGACACACCTGCGCTTAACAGCTGTGCCTGGAGCGGCCAAAATGAACAAAACCTCTTCTCATCAGTTATTTCTCACAGTTCATACCGTATTTTCTCAAATAATATAATAGTGTTAGTAATAACTGCCTGGGGTGTGGCTGCCACGAACAAATAAAGGAAAGGGGGGAATGACCGCACATTAAGGGTTTTCATGATTTCAGCTGGTTTGCGGTGATGCCAGGGGCTTCTGAGCGGACCAGAGGACGGCTGGTTCAGTGAAGAGTGACGTTTTCTCATTAGTATGCAGATTTTACGTCAATCACGTCAATCACCCATGATTTAGTGTCTTACCAAGGTGGTAATAAAAATGAATGGGAAACAATAGTGTCATATCAAAGTTGATACTTTTATAATGCACAACTATACATTGTCAGTTCTCTAGAGCACAGATTATCTAAATAATAAGTAACACTGAATCCAAAGAAATAAGCTTCGGCCATTGGAAGTGAATATTAATACAGTATATCAACTACAAAGCACCAGCACGTCTTCTCCATGGCAACAAGGAACAAAATATGACAAGCGTCTGACATTTAAAAATCTGTTTTTAAGGATTTGTTTTCCTTTAATGTATCACAAGTTTGTCACGAGAATATACTGTGTAGAACAAAGGGAAAATAGAAGCTGTAGCCTATTTTTACACCTGAATAAGTAAAATCAACCACCTAACCTATATTATAATAGATATTTCACTTTATGAATGCAGTTCTTACTGGCAACCATGGATTTGTTATTGTCACTTTGTTCAACAAAGATAATTTGAAGTATATGACAGCTTCAGATTCATTGCAATAAATGGCAAACTGGTTTGCATCCAGGTGTATGTCAGTGTATTAGACAAATTATAAATTATTATTATTAAGTACTAGTACATAATTTAGCTGCTATTACAACATGTGACCTTTTTTAGAAGGTGTATGTAAAGAGACGACTACTGTACTTGCAGTAATTTCTTTTACAGTAAAATTGTTGAGGTTTCACAGAAAACAAAAGTGTATTAAGGTTTTGCTCATGAGAAAAAGACAACACAGACAGATAAAGTGGCTGCCACCACAACAACAGCAATCAGCAATAAGAGCACAAAGATTTGACTGCGCTGGCATAGAGGCTGTTGTCCAGGCTGCTCCTCATCAACAACAGAGAGCAGGGCCAGGGAGGCGCTGTCGGTGCTGCTGAGCGGGTCTGCATACTGTGGCCCATGGGGCTCCACCATCCAGCGCAACACGTTGACTTTCATCTCCATGTCATCGATCATGCGGTCAATTTGGCCGATCTCCTGCTCCATGGTGCTGCGCTCCTGGCTCTCTAGCCCGGCAGCAGGCAGGGTCGGGCTCGGAGCTTGGTTCAGGTCCGGCAGACTGAGTGCCCGAGCTGCTACCTCACGGCCCCCTCCTGCATAACCAAGATTCAAAAAGTGGTACTTTAGTCTGTAAAATACTTTCATCCAGTCAAATACGACTTAACTGGTTCTAATGTTCAACAACAGATTTATAAATTGTACACCTACTGTAGCTATTACCGTATACTGACAGGTGTTTCTATTATTTTGTCCACCACATGTATATCAGTGAGGAAAGGCTTAATACACACTTCTGTGTGTAATGCAGTTCAGTTCAACAGTACCCATAAACCACAGCCTCCAAGATGACCATACAGAATCTTCATCTCTCTAAAACGATGATTTTGATGAAAACATGACGGCAGGATTTATAGCGGACTGTTGTATTAGACTGCATTAGTTTTAGATAGCTGTAACTTACAGACTGGCAACTGTTTGTGTATGTCACCATATTTTGACAAAATCTGATCCGTTGTTACCAGCAGGTTTTCTAAAAGGGAAGTAGCAGCTAGTAGCCTGCTCAAAAAGAACCCACCAAACCCTGCATCCACATCATGGTTAGATTAGCTAAATGATGATGTCAGATGAACACTTGCACAATACTCATACTTTTGGATCACAAACATTTTGTCATGATTGTGCAATTTACTACTCATTGTCATTTCAGGCAATCAAGAATAAACATCGGTCCTGTTCACACCTAAATAATCATTAGTATAAGTAGTTTTGGAATTACTTAGGCAAATTACAACTTTAATATCCGTTGTAGTATCTCCAGAAGGTCCATTTTGGATGTGAAGGTTAAATCTCGTTTTACATTGTTTACTTGATGTGCTTTCAATGGCAAATCTACCTGCTGAAATACAATTTGCATATAAAATAATGAGGTGCAGGGCAATAATTTACCTTGTATGCCAGTTTGCACCAGGGTATCAGTGTTGGCCAGGGAGAACATGGCACCCATGTTGAAAACTTTGCACATGTCAACATGGAGGAGCTCTAGGCTGGAGGAGAAGGCCACCCAGAGGAGCTCCATCTCCTTCCGCTGCCCCTGAGGCAGACTCTTGTCTCGGAGGTGTGGGGTCAGATGACAACAGATGGCCGAGGCCAACTTTAGAGCCTTTTCTCGCGTTTGTCGCAATTCATCCCTCAGCTGCAAGCCGTCCGTGCACCCGCCGACACACGAGGCCAAGTGCCGGTAACATGCCACCACCTGGATGAGGCCAAGGACATAATAAAGATTTAGATGTGCTAATTAACATGCAAGCCTTAGAGATTAAGAGAGCCTGAAGCAGTGTGCTGCTAACCAAGACAACTCTGTAGTTGCTCGGAGCGAATATGGTTTTAATGCCCTTGCTGGATACCTCAGTAGAGATTTTACATCTCTGACCTGAATATTGTCGATCCACAAGCTTTGGAGTCAAGAATCTGTGCCTTTCTTCTGCAACAGCAATGTCCATTTAGTTTAGTATTAGTATACACGCCCCTGCTGTGCACATCACCTGATCAACTTTGCATTAGACCACTAATCACATTTCAAAAATTGTTCAGTTTTAAATATGTCCAATGTTAACAAGACAAATCAAACAACATTAGTGCTTCATGCTAGAAATAAACACTTGTTTTAGAGTTGGTAAGAAACAATTCAGATAGTTATCCATGTATCGCCCAAAGTCGCTTGCCACTATTACTGGGAAATGTGTAAAATGGACAGTTCTGGTTTTATTATCTAAATCATATGGTAACAGTTTTATCAATAGGCTGTCGCTCAGCCCTGGAGGATTAGCAGGTGCAGTTTCAATTAAAATTATAATAAATAATCTGATTATCATTGATCTATTTCTAGATAAGCCAAAACAACCTTGCACACTCAGGAGTGCAAGCGGCCCATCTTTCAAGGTGCCGATAGATGAGGAGGGAAAACAATGATAACTACGAGTATGCCAAGTTATGATTTGTGTACCGTATGTATTCAGTGATATTGAAAGTTTTCAATACAGTATTTGTACATGACTTAAATCTTTGATTGAAGTCTTGATCACCTTTGGTACTGTTTCACTCATGTGATACTGCTGCTATGATGCTCAAATGTATCTGGGGAATTAATACAATACATTTTAATAGCAATAATACATCGTGTGGCAAAACCTGGTCATTCTTACTTAATTTGCAGCAAACCTGCAAGCTCTTAGTACCAAGAAATATAGCAGCTGCACATCAAGCAAATATTCAATAATCAAATATGGAGCAAACTTTCCTCACAGTACAAATATTATTCCATCATATAACTTAACTACATGCCATTTACAGCACATTATAGTTGACACAATTAAATACATGCCAGTAACCGAGAAGAAAGGTCCGGCACGGCCGTGGCATTATCTAACACAGACCGTCACAGAGATGCAGCGGACCAGGAAATTCTTTTCAATGAGAGTGCTTTTTTAGCCACAGGGGGAGAGAAAAAGATGCTTAGACGTGAAATACTAACAGATGGTGCAATTGCTGATGAAACAACATTTTCTCACTCTTTGGTAATATTGAACTGCCATTTTATTAACAATTATATAAGTCAAATATTTCATATAAATAATTCATATAAAATAAAAACTTCAACTTCATAGGTATTTTCTGACATCACATTTTCACAAACGTATTAGATGTCCACCTGCACCTGTTTATCCAGGTCTAAAGTCGGTAACCTGCTGAAACTACTGTAATAAGTATAACAAAGCATAATTATACCACATCATTCTTTGTCCTTAGCAGGCACAGCATAAATAATTATTAGTTTAAATAAAACTTGGAGCAGCTTACCTTTATCAAAGAATCCACCAGAGCCTTTCCATCAGCCAAAGCCTTGTCTGTGCCGACTGTGCAATCATTGCCCACTTTGTTATTTACAAGTGGCATGAGGATGACTTGTCCAGAGTCTCAGACTTTACCACAGCAGGCAAGATTGTGGCTCGACAGCCCCTCGCTTCTCTGGCTGCCCCTGCTCCTCTTCTACCCCTGGAAGATGCTTCATTCAAGGGCTGAGGGTTGAGACGGACTCAGTCCCAAAGCTGCATGATGCATGGCAATATTCCGCTCCAATTACAGGTACCAAACATGCCTTTAGGTGTCTCACAAAGAGCCAGAAGTGGGAAAATCAAAGTAATAAGGGGAGGGGGGAAGTGAAATAAACTGATGCAAGTCTTAAGCAAGGTGCTAATCTTGTGATTGACCCCTTTGGACTGGCGTAGGCTAAGACGGACAGCTAATCTTATTAACCATCACCGAGACCAGAGAGATAGAAGAGCAGCTGGCTGTCACTGCCACAATGGCCCTTTCACTAGCTGAGAGGAGGCTGCGCAAGGTTACCTCACGCACACCACACTGTATACACCTCATTCACTCCACTGTAAAAAGGTCAACATATGCTACATGACACACTTTGTTAGCATGGTGGAAATATTACATTTATTATTTTGCACTGGTTAAGAATTGAGGGATTAAGTGTAAAGACAGACTAATAAGCAAATACAACAGTAATAACGATGCACTTTGTTGTACATGCTTTCTTTGTCCTATCAGGGTATTCTGTGGTTTATTTTCCTTCAGGCTCTAGATAATGGATGGCCTCATTTGACCAGGTTGACATGAGATTCAGCCTTTTCCAAGCATGAATTCCCTGGTGTGACATTTCTTTAGCAGTGTATTTATGTATGTATGTATAATAAGGTTTCAATGTGAAAAAAGCACAAGAAAGCCCATAAAATGTGTCTTCTGTGGTTGTGAAACATCTCAATTTGTGAAACTGAGATGTGTCAATGATTAAGATAAACAACTTCATGCCTAGAAGTCGGAGCAATTTTAATTTATTAAAAAACAAAATCTCACAAGAAACACTGAATAAAATAAATAGAAATACACTTGCCATTCCGTTTTCCATGGACCCTAAAACTGTCCACAGTAAATCTTTAAAAACCAAAGGGGCCGCTCTCCTTTTCTCCCGATGCTGGGCTTTCTCAGTGGAGTGCAGTTCTAACAGTTTTCCTGAGCGTTCGGCCAGTCGTACCTTTGCGTGGAGACGTCACCGCCTCCCTGAGGTTGGCAAGAAGGCCTCGCTTGGTTTTGGACTGCACGGGGGACTTCTGGGAGAGCTTGGCAAGTTCTGCCTTGAGTGAGGCAATCTCCCGGTCCTTTTCAACGTTCTGCCGTAGGATGTCCTCCATGGATTTTGTCTTAATGGGGAAAAAAAAAGAAAAGATTTAACTACACATACAATAATAATTTCCATCCCTATGATGTAATTCCCTGACAACAGCCATTATAAGCATGATTTAAATAGTTTGGATCATTTCTGTGCCCTCCTCCCCCACATTATTTACATACCCCCGCCCCATCTTGTATACTCCCATTTTAAAGTCCCCTCACCTGATGATCAGTCTTGCTCTGCAGAGCCTCCAGATCAGCTGATTTTTCCAGGAAGCCGTCTCTAAACGTCTGAAGTGTTTCACTAAGGTCCATCAGCCTCTTCTCCAGGGACAGAATCAGCTGAACCAAACATTACATGGAAAACTGAGCAAGTGATTACACAACCGCACTGAGCTAAAGTTGAATTGAGATACATCATTGAAATGATGTCCTTGTTACCTGTTGTTTATCCTCGCACATCGTCTCTATGGCACATTTTTCTTTGTAAAGCCATTTGCATCGATCCTCTGCTGTGGGGATAAAATGAGCCGAGTGAAGGTTTTTTGTTTTGCCCTTCCAAAAAAAATGTAAGTTGTTGCTTTGGTAAGCTCAGAGAAAAAACAAAACATACCCAGTGTACCAATAGAAATAAATATAAAGTACACAAATAGAAATAAATACAGAAAAGAAAAGAAAGCTAAAAACATCATGACATATTTTTGACAAAGGTTGTCTAGATTCCTCCCAGAGGGCATTTCCTGAGAGAGGAAGATGCTGAGCTGCGTCCTTCAATGGACAGTATGCTAACCTGCTGCTTCCGTTGTTTTAAGTGGTTGAGTCTGGCACGACTGGTCCACTGTTGGAACTGCACGCTCTCCTCTTTCAACGCTGGATGTTAAGGTCTCCAACTCTGACACTTTGCGTTTGAGGGCCTACACAGTGAAGGCAAATATGTTTTAATAAGCCAAACATCTGAGGATTCTCACTGCTTATTTTGGTGGCATAACATTGGACGTATCAGTTTACTATAAAGCCAATCTGACAATTCACAGTTTAACAAGTGAAGAAAGGGATGGAGATTTGAGCAGTGCATGGTTGCATTACTTTTGTAATGAACCCAGGGTTGTGTCTGACAGGGGTAGAGGCCTTTTCTAATTAACACTTTTTTCTGACCTGTTAAGAGCTGATTAAATGACATACCTCCACTTTGTCCTGTTCAGCAATGAACTCATCAAGAGGTACATAGTCGTCTTCCAGATTGTTCATAGCACTCTGGTAGGCATGCTCTTTGATAACATCCTTGTACATCTCAAAAGTGTTCTCCAGCTTTTCCTGGTAGCTCTCCTTCAGCTCCTCCATCTTTCGACTAAACATTTAAAGCAAACCTTATTCAGCAAGTTTAGTTAAATTTTGACAACAGCAAGGGTTTACACTTGATAGATAGTTGCTGAAATGACCACTGACCATGACTGCATATGAGAGGTTTGTGTGTTCAGTAGCAGTTTGCAACAACAAGTTGCATTTAAACTGTAGGCTTACAACACCAGAGATCTGCATCACTGGCCTTCTCTTCCGAACAACAAAATAAAAAATAACCTACCTGCGGAGTTCCTCACTCTCCATGAGCTGTTGTAACATGGCATCTCCCATTTCCTTGCGGATCTCCATTTCCTGAACCAAGTTTCTTCTTCGCTCAGCCAAGAGTTTTGTTCGCAGGCTCTCAATCATATTCACAGCCTCCTAGGAAACATTAAGTAAAACATTTAGTGGAAATAAACTTTGATCCACACAATGCATCTTGTAATGAGGACAGGAAAAATATTCCCAACTGCAGTGCTTGACAAGGGAAAAAAAAACAAAAAACAAAGAAAACCTATTATAGCTGAATAATACAAAATAAATGAGACTCTACAGCCATGCTGGCAGCACAGCGAGACTGCATTTAGGCACAACGGTGCTTTAAGCTAAATACTAACGCCAACATGTTCACAAAGACAATGCTAACATGCTGATGATTAGCGGGTAATGTTTATCAAGTTCACCATCTTAGCTTTGCATGTTACCCTGTTAATGACTGCTAATTAGCAATCAACACAAAGTAAAGCTGATAAGGATGGGAATGTCAGTTAATGCAGGCATTTGTTCATAAACTACAATTTGAAATTTGACCTGATGATGGCGCTAGATGAATAGCTAAGGGATCAACAACGTTCTTACAATTAATCCTGAGGAGGACGTGAATGAGTGTCCCAAAATTGCAATTAATCTCAGATTTCACTCAAATCCACAATTGTCAACCTCATGGTGGTGCTGCAGGAGAGGTCAGGGAATCACCAAAGCTATTCGGATTCACAAAATGTCATGGCAATTAATCCCATAGTTGTTCAGGGGATCATTAAAGTCAGGAGGAGTCATCCTCTGGGGACCATGAATGCCTGTACAAAGTTTTGGTAATCCATTAAATAGCTTAGATATTTTAATCTGGACCAAAGTGATGGACTGATCGGCCTTCTCTGCCATAAAACCATGCTGGCTAAAAAAAAAATGTCTTAGAGCACAGTGGGGGGCATGAAGTCTTCTTTTGCCAATCCCAAGTAAATGGTACAGATTCAGATACTAGAAATACAACTGGAGAATGCCTGACATCCTGCACTCTGATGCATTTCTGAAACAATGTTTGATTGTCACATTGAGTAGTAAGGTGTACATTCTGTGGCAGCAAAGACATGTCTGCCTCGTCTTCCTCGTCGAGCAGCTCCTCCTCAGACAGGTAGCTCTCCAGGGCCTGGCTGTCGATCACCCCATTCCTCACCAGAGGCTTGCCATCACGGCCGACCAGACAAGGAGACAGTGATTCCAGAGACTTGTCTGGGATCACTTGCACCACCTGCAGACAGCACATGTAAGGATTAGTGGTGTAGGAGACCCACTGCCGCTCGTCCGCTTGATCCAGCTCATAATAGCGCTTCCTCTGACACACAGTTATGTTCTCAAGACTAACCTGTTTGGCAACAGCAGAGAATTTCATAACATGGAGAGTCTCGTCATAGGTGGACGCACACTGGTTAATGTTGACAATCATTGATGCTCTTCCTTTGCCGCAGAAAACAGCCTGGAAGAGCTTGGTGAGCTTGCTCTCTCTGAAAGGGATGTAGCTGCTCTTCATTCTGATGAACACAGAAGAAGAAAAGAAAAAAAAGGACTTTAACAATGCAGAAACATCTAGATCATGCATGATCATTGCTGCCTTGCTTCTCTTAAATGTTCACACCAACTAACAGCTAATACTAAGTATTCATCACCTCGTGTGTGAGCCATGTCATTTACAGTTTAAAGCACTGGTGTCAAACATACTTGCAGCTGGTGACAAAGGGCTGATACATTTATAACCAACTGTACCGCTCAGTCTGATTGTTGCGAAGGGCAGTGATGCACTTCCCCAGAATGAGCAGGGAGTTGTTTATGTTCCCTGCCTCCTTCAGCCTCTCGCCGAAGGTCTTGGTTTTGTTGCATCTTTCTGAGCCAGCCAGGTCACACAGAGAAAACCTGAGAAACAAAATCAATTTCTAACGGTTTATTTTTCCGTATTCAAGCTCCATTCATGGTGCTGGATCTGTCAGAGTGGTAGTTCAACTTTAAAATGTGGTCCAATGACTCCTGAGCAGTAAGACTCTGAATCATTTTTGTTAATCCAATTGTAGATTCTATAGATGTATTTTAAAATTGTTTTAAAGATCTGTTGAAATTGTCCGTTCTCTTTTCTAGTTGTTAATTAATGCAAGTCCTTTTGTATTTTGTTCAAAACAAACACCACACAAAGTACATTAATTATCATCAATATTGCATTATATTGCATATTGGCACCACTGAGGCAACATCCCACTCTTTAGATTTGCCATATTTCCTAGAAACTGGCACATTTTCACACAGTATACTTCAAGTGTGTAGAATATACATGCAAATATTTTAAACCTGCAAGCATGTTAGCAGTGATGCACAATGTACACAGACAAGTTTATCATACTATCCTAATAGACAAACAGTGAAGGACTTTTGATGCGATTAAATTGTCATGCTTATATTTGATGTAAATGTTAAAGATGCACAACATCAGAAGTAGCATGTTTGCAGTGTTACGAGAAACATTGTGAAAACTAAATATTAAAGTGAAATATTCCAGTATGTATGTATGTATGTATGTGAGCCCAACATCCAGCTCACGGCACAACAGAAGAAACTATTACATTGTACGATACAGACCCAAAAACAGTTTGAATCGTCATTATGTCACTACGAGATACTTACTCCGAGGTCCGTTTAACGGTGCTGCCATCGATCTTCAGTAACTTCATAGTAAATATGCTGTGGCTGTTAAGGAAAGCTGGTATGAGTTTTGAAAAACATAAAAATGCCACCAAGTAAAGATTAGTGAAGTGAATAGCTTGCCTTCTGCTGGACGACTGGTTCATCTTTGTGGCTGCAGCACTTCTGTTTTTGTTTCCAAAGTTGAGCAGTTTACCGGCCTCGCCCAGGGTCTGGATGTTAATCCACTGGAGATCTGAAATAAAAACACACATTGATCTTTGATTCAAGTTTAAGCCCCGAGCAACATAAAGACTATTGCTGGTAGGATTCCTCCAACTTAAGAACACGTGATAAAGACAAGCTCACACCTTTAACGTAAGCATTTCCAGCACCATCATCACATACTCGGAGAGAAGCACGCTTCTTGAACTTGGAGCACAGGGAAGGTTGAAGCAGATCATACACACACTCATTGTAGATTTCAAAGAATGACACCCATAAGGCGAACTGGCTACTGTCCACTTCTGTTGGGTTGCTTGCCAACACTAAAGGAGAATATAAAGAGGACAACACAGACCAAAGAGCGGAATCTTAGGAATCCTGCTTACTTTTACAAAGTAATAAATTGTCACAGAAGTGAGTTGACACTAGAACAACTTAAAATGCAAGATAATACATGTTCAGTGTGTAGAATGAGTGAGAGCTACCAGTTTGATCGTAGGACAAAGAGGAGGATGAGAGAGCGGTGGTGGAACAGGACAAGGACTCTAAACCACCACTGGCTATGAGAGGATCACACTCCTAGATGGGAGCAAAGAAACATGCACGTTAAGGCAGTACCTGCAGAGAGCTTTATGGTTGCAGGGATTCATTCCAGCAATCATTTTGGGGAACAGGCTGAGGAAACCTATCAAGCTCAACACAGAACTCACTTCTTTGACTGAAGCAAAAATGGCAGCTTTGGCACTTCTCTCCTGCTTGACTTGGTCAGGGTCCAGATACTGTGCATCGTTCCTGAGGTAGGGTTTCAGGTCCATCCCCTCATACTGTTGGCCTCCAATGTAGCGAAAGGTAGCGTCCAGCACTCGAGGGAGTATCCCAGGCTCCTTTGGAGTTCCTAAAACATTTCCCGGTATACTTCATAGGACTACAGATAGTGACCATTTCAAGTGTGGCCGTGCTTCCATCCTTACCTTGGATTGTGTAGGTTTTTCCGGCGTTGGTTACACCATAGCTGAAAATCAGTGCATTCTTCCCATCCAAGAAATCAGACATTTGGCTTTTGACAGTGTCCTGAAACAGCTCAGACTGTGTCATCTCTGGTCCAAAAATCTAAAACCCAACGAACAGTGGTCGGCTGGGAATTAGTGAGTGTGTGTGTGTGTGTGTGTGTGCCCGTCTAAAATGGCACAAAGCTCAAGCAGGATGTTGTAGGAACAAGCGAGGACCTGTAACATGTTCAGGCAGCTAGGCAAACAGTACTACAGTTTCAAATGGTGCAAACCTGTGAGAAGGAGAATTTGTGGAGAGACCTGCAGACGCCCTTCTCACTGCTCTTCATTGTGGCAGAACCCTTTGGTGCATTCAGTGTCACCGTTTGGCTGTTTTCAATCACTACACAATCCTGAGAGGAAAATGGTACAACAGTCTGAATTAAAAAACAACGATCAAAAGAGATTTCCACTGTTTTTTCTCTGGTCAGGTCTGGAATAAGTTGAGCTGTGTACTGTATCATTTGTACAGTAGCTCCCACCTTCACTTTAGTCATAACAAAAAGCAGAAAAGTAGAAATTTAAGTAAAACACGTTGCATAAAGTTAGCCTGTAATATAATTTAAGCTAAATTCATTTAAATGAAGACCAAGATATTGGGGCGGTGTCAAGGCCAGGGTTCAAAGAAAATAATGCTGGACAGGGTCTCGCTTTTCTTTAAAATAAAATTAGATCAAAATTCCTCCAATATTCCTTCCTTCCTACAAATATATCCTCAACTCCCCACCCAAGTCATTTTCATACAGTCCCTTGCCATGTTGGAAGTCAGGTACATAATGTAGATAAACTGCACCACGTACAGCAATAAGAGAGTAGGATACAGTTATATATTTAAACTTCATTACAGGAGAACATGCTCTGTGCAGCATTGTGGATTGGCTATTAGTCACAACTGTTAGCTTTAAAGCACTAGATGGACTGGGTGGCACCTTTCATATGAGGTACTATACTGTACCTGATCCTGGTTGTCAGAGAGTTCCTCTTTGGAGAAGGGCCTGACTCTGAGGTAAACTCTCATGGTCTGCTGCTCAGCAACACCTGCCATTTCAGTCTACGAACAGAGAAGACAATCAAGCCAGAAACTAAACCTCAGCACGGACGAGCTGACTTTTAGGGTTTATTCAGTCCTTTTGAACAGTTAATGGCAGGGACAAGCGATTCTAGCTTGGGAGTATCACATGAAAGAGAATCTGTATTGCAAAGGGAAAAAAGCATTACCTGCTGGGATGACGTGGCGACAGGAGAAATGGTACAAGTTAAGTCCATGTCAACAGACTTCATATCGCTTTCTTCATTGGTCAAATCTATAAATGTACTCATCTTGGGGCAAGGCAGCTCCAAACTTAATGTATGTGATAATTCAGTACATGCACTGAATAAAGTTGGGATCAATCACCCACAAGACAATTCCCAAGAACGTTTGGCTTTAAAATGACTTATTTCTCCTACGTGTCTGCTGATGTTCTGCCACTGAACATCAAGGGGGAGCTGGTAATCGGGTTTAATTGAAAGCAGGTGTGAAGTCAAGCAGCGCCCCAGGAACGAGCCACCAGTCTGAAGAACTCGACTCCAGCGTTATATCAAATCTAAACTCCTTTTGTGAGGATCTGACACGTTACATTTATAAATGAGATAGGAGAATTTAACCTTGTCTTCAATCCAGAATAAGGCATTAATGCAACATTTGGATGCAAACGGTCTTAAATAACCAATGAAGAAGAATCAGTCTGAATATGTCTAGGATGTATTTAGTTTTTTAAAAAGTCATAATGATAAAAGACACTAGTATTAGGAATGTGACAGGTGTAAAATATTGTCTGAACTCCTTTGAGTGACCATATGGAACCATAAAGCCAGACTATAACATTTCTACGCAGAAATGTGAACTCATAAGCAATAAAACACACCCTTGTTTAATTTAATATAGGTGTTTTGCTGCTACAGCCTTACTTGGTTTTAAATGACCAGTAGCTCACTGTAGCTAACTTCAGCTAGGCATGGCTTTGTAAGGGCCTTCCTGAGTCACTTTGTGCTACCATTACATTTTGTTTTGGCTTTCACTTTTATTGCAAAATGGCCACGTGTGGCTACAGAAGTCTCTTCAATTAAAGTTCATTGAGAGTAAGTGTAAGAGGGATGGAAAAGCATCCCTTTTCTTCTTTAGTTGAACGTGTGAAGTCATTTTATTTTAAACAAAGTGTTTCGCAAACACTTCTAAATAGAGTTGATTTTCTGCATGTCCCTACTGGGCCTCTATGTATATACATCCTCAGTATGGAGAATAAAGCATTCTCCTGGAACTCAAAGGAAAGCAGCAATCTTTTCTCACTCTTTCAATATGCATTTTACTTTGCTAATGAAGTCTGACCACTGATGTGATAGTTGTAGTTTGGCCCATTAGCATCATAAACTGAACAGTCTGCAAATGAGAGAAATCCAAAGCGTGCATGAACGTTTGTACTTGGAATTTGAACTAAAGACTGCATAAATATTTGTGTTGTGACTGCCTACAAACAGCACTGCGGATTCAAGTGAATTAAATATAAAGCAAGATGATTTTCTTTGTGTGAATGAATGAAAATGGTCACTCATGTGAATAATTGTTGACCGTGCGGGTGATTAATACTTAAGGCCAGCGTACATTTCAAACCTAGTGACTTCCTCGCGACAGCATTAATCGTTAAGCAGGGATTTCATTTCTATAGAATTACTTAGCGAGGAGTCACATTTAGACGTTTTTGCATCCCATTGTTTGAGTTCTCCAGTTATCACCAGGATGAACAGCATTTCAAGACAAATATTTTACTACGGGCTTAATTTGAATCAGCAGCCCATTCCTCACTTCATTAGAATCCAAGTGTACATCTGCTGTTATACTTATGCAATGTTCCCTCCACTCACTACAGGTTAACATCATTTCCCAAGCATCAGGTTTACTGGTTGATAGTAACTGTATAGATCCTGTCCCACACACTGGGGGTCGTGTACGCTTTTTACACAACTTCACAAATCAAAAGCCCAGACACCACCACAGTTTCCTCCTCAATACTTTATTGAATCATTTGCATGGTTTATGCGTCTGCGATGGTGACTTCAACCTCGACACCTGGTTCGATGCTGATGGAGGTGATCTGCTTCACAATTTCAGATGGGCTGTGCAGATCAATCAGGCGCTTGTGGATCCTCATCTGGAAACGATCCCAGGTTTTGGATCCTTCACCGCAGGGAGTTTTTCTGGTGGTGATGCGCAGAGTCTGCAGGGGGGAGACCACATTTTAGATTGACAAAGTTAGAAATTCCCCGTGCAAATAGGCAGTAGCCCCATTTACATGCTGCATTCTTGTTGTTACTCTGCAGTATATAGACCGTTATGTCACATTACATTTTCAGTATATGCATATTCGTTCCATTACCCATTCACTAGACTTACTGATATACATTACAACAGCAAACCCACGTGTCTAACATCCAAACAGGAAACGTTCTTGTACATACCTTGGTTGGCATGCGGACAGGTCCCTTCACCTTCAGGCTCTTCTCCTTCGCCCCACGGATCAAGTCTGCGCAGACTGAGGAATAGAAAAAGACAAATTCAAAAAACTAGCAACCGGCAGTCACACCATGACACTTCTGAAGCCATGGCTCAGAATAGCGTATTACAGTCGTCAGGGTTCATCAGGTAGAGTTTTTATCCTCATAGCTCAGGTCTTATGTTCCTTTGTCATCGTCACCCATTTGATCTTACTCACCCTTCTCCAGAGACTTGACGTTGCGGCTGGTGAGGGTGATGCGGATGCGGTGAATGGCGACCTCGGTCTCGACAGGTGCCTTACCAGTGTCTTTGAAAGCCTGCAGGTGTGGAAGCAAGTTATTAAAAACAGTGGCAGTCACAGGATGAAAAGTAAGGTAGGCCTGCAGCAACAACAGATCTTCTCCATTTACTAAAGCATAGTATTGGCTCCAGTGTCTCATCCTGTATTCACTGCAACTCCTGTCTTGGCTTACATCACCTAATGTATGGTTTCAGACTTCCAACACATTGCAGATTTACGTTAGGCCCCTAAACGCAGCACCAGTTAACTAGCACGTGGAGTGCCTAATATTTCATTTAACTAGCGTTATGCTTAACTAGAAACATGCTTTAATGAAACGTTAACTAACGCCGTCTGTTAGACTGAACACATTCCCACGTCCGGTTCTTCGCTGATCTGGTCAGTAGCCATATAAAGAGCGCACGTGCCAGCTAACGTCTTTCAACTGTATTGTCCCGCTGCTCGACGAAAATGTCACGTTACGTTACTGTGAGCTCACTAGAAAACGTGTCCCGTCCAACATGACATCCAGTGAGACAAAGTAGAGCATTTAGTCTCTCTAAATGATCAGAAACACTTGGTTTTTGCATTCAATTTCACAATGTCACTTTATTGCGCCACCGCTTTGCGGGAGAAAGAGGCTACAGCGAATCTTACACACTAAAGCAAATGTTGCTTCTTGTGCTCTTTAAGAAAGCCGACTTAGAAAGTGTGCCTTAACGATTCGTTCCACGTAACGACGAGTTTATGACCATCAAGTTTAAAGAGTCCAGTTTGTGATTCGTGGCCAACAGACTCCGAAGAATGTCGAAGTGCAAAGCAAGCGGTGTAATTACGAAATCACTAAAAAGTCAGCTTCGTACAAAGTAACACCAGTTATATTTAAACATCACTTACCATTTTGATTATTCCTGACCGACTTATTCGGAAGAAATTCAAGCGAACAGCGGTGAGCCAGGAACAGGAGCCACCAACGTGGTTAGCTCTTCAGAAAAAAAGGGCTGAGCAGAGGCCTGTTTCCTGAATATGTACCGCTCATCCGGGGTCCTGGTGCTTCTTCTGTAGTATTTTACAGTAACCCATAATCCACAGCGGCATCTAGTGGCTACTCTGGACTGTTGGTTTTAATGCAGCGGTGCATGTTACAACTGTGACCACTGGAGGGCAGCACGCGCTAAACTCTTCAGAAATGTCAAGTTAAGTGTCAAGTGAAATACAATTTTAACGCAAACATCCGGTAAACACCTTCAAAGTAATGTGATTCTGCTGCCAAAATATGTACATAAACGTAGATCTCTTGTTTTTGAAGCATTTAAAAACGAATTGCCAATCTTTTATAAAACCGTGGATACATATTAATTGTAGCAATTAATTAAAACTACTTAACTACCTCTCAAACTTTTACAAGACATTTTATTAGTATTTGTTGCAGTCGTGTTCTCAGTTGTATTGTAATGAACTAATTACATATATGGAAAGTCGATGGGGTCTTTATAGGAGACAACTAATGACCTAATTGGTTTTAAAACCAAAATCAAAATATTGAATAATTGAACGATCATTATTTCTAATATTATGTAGAGCTCATATGTAAATTAGGACAGACAAAGCATTCACAAAGATTGATAAGCGAGTGACATTTGCAGGAACACATAGAATATAGAATAAAGATGATTATCATGTATTGCATTTTGACATTTTGTAAAGTGATGTGCATTTCACATTAAAACTTGGCGCTTTTCAAAGATACCAGCCGGGTAAATGTAAAATCAGTAAGTATGCTTTCCCCTCATCCGATAAATCCTACTAATTGAGGAAATCTAAAAAATAAATAAATAGTTAGGCTTTTATTTTGAAAGGTGGAAGCGGATGGCAATGGTTTCTGTTGTAGATGAGTTGACGCTAGTCAGAGTCCTAAACAGGTAACGGAACCGGGGCTGTGCCGGTGTCGCTAGAAAGTTGTTTGTCGAAACCAGTTAAGATACCAATACGTGTTATATAATTGTAAAATAGTATCCCCTGCGTGTAGTGTTTGAGAAGAAGAGTAGTCCTAGACTTGCTGACTAAAGTTTATTTTACTGTGCGTCATGATTTCCAAACACAGGCCGCCGCCAAGTGACAGAGAAAAAGTTGTGGACCGTTATCGTCGTTGAAACTACGCGGAGCTGAATGGAGACGGAGCAACACTTTGGATGAGGCGATGAATTTCGGTGTCCCTGCTAATTCGCTGCTGCTTTTCCGTGCTTGCGACGAGGGGGACTATGAAACCGCCCGAGGGATCCTGGAGCCCGGGGTCCCCAAAGAGTCCGGGCGGCAGAGCAGGCTGCGGTCAGAAGCGGGGTCGGAGTGCAACAACTCGGACATGTTGTCTCTGGTCCCGGTGGACTGTACGGACGAGGAGGGGAACACCGCCCTGCAGTTTGCGTCGGCCAGCGGTCACGAGAACCTGGTCCGGTTTCTGCTGCGGAAGGGGGCCTCGGTGGACAGCCGCAACAACTACGGCTGGACCCCGCTGATGCAGGCTGCCAGGTGGGGCCGCGCGCTGGAGCTCATTACGCTGTGCTTTAATGAAGGAAAAGAATGACACACCAAACTCCATTCAAATACCTGGGTATTTTATTTGTCACTCCGTGTCACTCCATGTCGGCGATGATGAATTACTCCACAATACAGTGTAGGAACAGTCACAGTCCACTCTTCAATTCGTCGAACAGAAACACACGTTTTAGTGTAAAATAAATGTTGGTTTGCTTGTTTTTACCACGAACTCTTTCTACCGTAACACACTGGCAGCATTTTACTGGAAGTGGGCATTGTGAGATGAATAAGCACGTTTGTTTTTCTAACCAAAAGCATATTATGTGTGTCTTTAAGGTCTCGCCTGTTACGGGAACATTTGTTAAGCAGTTGCCAGGTTCTTGCGTGGCATCTGGTCGAGTCTGGTCAACATGCATGTATTAACATTCTGTTCACTTTTAAGAATGAAATCATTTTTTTTTCAGCTTCATGGTTTCATGTTGATGTTGATTGAATCAGACTATTGTAACTGTCAGTGTGACAAAACTCTGAGAACTCATTAATCCGGAGTTCAACTTGAATGTTTTGATGTATTTGTATTGGTGTCTGTCCAACAAGTGCTTAATGTGCTTAAAGAGGAGAAAGCGATGACCACCTCTGGCTGTCACTCTGAGAGTGATTCACTGTAGAGATTATGCTCAGGTCCCACTCTGTCTCACTCTTTGTGTCTTTAACTCTCCTCCCAGGTTTGGTCACCTGACTGTTGCCCACATCCTGCTGGAGAACGGGGCAGAGATTTCCGGGCGGAACAGGCTAGGAGCGAGTGTCCTGACTATGGCGGCCCGCGGGGGACACACTCATGTGGTCAAGCTGCTCCTGGAGAGCGGGGCCTACGTTGATGACTACGACCATCTGGCTGTGGCTGCGGATGCCGTCTCAAACGGCAACAATAACAACAGTTGCAGGTGTGGGCTGCGTTGCAGACAGGCTTTAAGCATCCTCCTGGACTAAAAGAAGTTACATTTAGCTGTTTGTTAATCTTGGGCTCCCTCGTTTTCTGCAGCACGGCTGGTTTTGGAGGTGGTGAAGGCTGTCCAGGAGTAGGCGGAGGCGGCAGGGAATTCATGGACATCACAGCCCTGATGGTGGCCTCTCAGCAGGGCCACGAGGCCGCGGTGTGCCTGCTGCTAGAGTGGGGCTCTGATGTCAACTTTTCCCAGAAGACCACTGGCTGGGGACCACTGATGGTGGCCGCCCTCAGTGGGAAGGTGAGGTTCAATGGATGGAGGGGTGAATCATACATTTGGAGTATTGCGGGTGTCAGCTGGGCTTGGCATTTTATAGCACGTGCCACTTAAAGTGTATTTACATTTGGACACACGTGAATTAAAAACGTAAATGGAGTTCTGACCGGTAGAACAACAGAGTCTGGACTGTTTTGAGTTGCCGGAGCAGCTAACACAAGAACTCGTGTGTGTTCGGAAGGTGGCTGTGGCTCAGCAGCTGGTGGAGCGAGGCGCTGACCCAGACCGAGTCAACGTCCTGTCCAAGACTGCCTTTGAACTAGCCATGCAGCTGAAACAGAGAGACATCAAGGCCTATCTGGACTCCATCACCACCGTCCGACCCCAGACAGGTCAGACTTACCTCTCCGCTTCTAATGTGCTTTACTGCCATGTTGACAGCAAAGTACAGTATTTCCAACGCATGTTGTACAGGGTTGTCAGTGTGACTGTAATAATTCAGAATGTAAGAAAAAGGGCAAAAAATAACAACTACAAACATCCTACAGTTAATGCATTATTATACTAAGATACTATAATGCAAAATCAGAGAATAAAATAATATATATGATAAGACAGATTAACAGTCGACTGTAATGGTAATAATGATGTGAACGGTAGATGTGAAGAGAAATAAAAATCATAAAGCTTGTTAGAAGAGTAAGTAAGTATTTGATTGTGTTTTGTTCTGAGAGAGTTGAATTCTGGGTGTATTTGAGCTTTATTTTGTTGAAGAGCAGGTTTTCTGAATGCATCTTTACAGTTTGACAGGGTGCGGATGTGTCTCGAGCTTGTTGGCAGAAAAGACGACCCGTCTCTGTCCCTGTGTGTTGTCACAACTAGGATCCAGGTGTCAGTTAACACCGACGTCAGAGTGAGACCAGCAGTTGTAGCTCTCAGCCTCTTTGATGTTTGATTGCTCCTCTCACTAGTAGTTCAGGTTGTGGCTCAGTTTTCCTGCACGCTGCTCTTTTTAAAGCTCTGAAATGGGGCATTATTATCAAGAAGACATGACATGTCCTCCTCACTTCCCCATCACTTTTATTGAATCGGTTTTCTCGTACTGTCCCAGTCTAAATGCGAAGTTAAACAAATGTGGATACACTCGTCTGAGTCACTTATCAATGTGAGCTTAAGGAGCAGCAGAGTTTGGTAGATTTGTTCGCCTCTCAGTCACCTGACCTTGTTGGATGAAGGTTGTTGGGGCTGTGTGCAGCCTGAAAAGAATACCTGCATAAAAGGTTCAGACAATTTTGTTGTAAATATATATATATATTTTTTTACAGTTAATGTTCTCCTAAAACACCATCAGCTTTGTACTGTGTGTGTGTGTGTATGTATAAAGATGTTTTTTTCTTACTTTATTGTGACCTCTCCAAGACCCAAACCTAGACCCCTTGACCAGAGCTTACTGGTGGCTATGTTGTTTGATGCTTAAGCTAATCTTTTCTTCTTCTCAGCCTGGATGACTTTCCAGAATAGTGTTCCAGTTCCAGCAGACTGCTTTGACTGGTTTCTTCTTTCTTTTCTCTGTACCCTCATATTTGTGTGAACTCTGCAGTGGTTAGTATTTCTTTACATGACCACACCACGCTAACAGGTGATGCTGAGCTGTGTGGAGTGTGGCCAAGTAGGACTGTTGTTTCTATCAGAAAGCTCCTCTGTTCTCAGTCTGGCTCGTTTCTTCACAGACAATGAGAGAAGACGACCAGATGTGTTCAGTGCCCTCAAGCTGGGTGAGTTCAGTCGAACACGTAACGACATTTTGTTTTGGTTGTAAGGTTAACAGGCGATCCTATTAAAGGGGGCACAATACAATCCATATATCTGCATATGTATGACTCAGGAAATTCCCAGCTAGTCAAAGAGATCTTGGAGGAGGATCCCACTCAGGTGAATTCATCCAATCAGGAGGGAGCATCGCCTCTCATGATGGCAGCAGTGAGCGGTCAGTTGGAAGTGGTGCAGCTGATGGTGGAGAAGAACGCCGACATAGACAAACAGGATGGGGTGCATGGGTGGACCGCTTTAATGCAGGCCACCTATCATGGGTAAGAAGAAGCTGCTGGTTTATTATGGCAACTTGATTGCTTTAGTGAGTCTCAAATAAACCACAACGGGACATCTGATGGGACAGGAAGTCGCTTGATAATGTAATGTTGTACGTACACTGTCTATGCTGACATTATCACCCCTTCCCTCTCTGTCTCTCCCTCCTCCTTCCAGTAATAAAGACATTGTCAAGTACCTGTTGAGTCAAGGGGCTGATGTCAACCTCCGAGCTAAGAATGGATACACGGCCTTTGATTTGGTTATGTTGCTGAATGACCCAGGTACTCCCACTGTCATCACAGCCCTTTGGGAAAATGTGCTCAGACAGAACAAAGAATTCCTAATGTACTGTAATAAATGCCCAGATTAATAAAATGTAAAAACAATAACTGTCCAATATGTACATGTACATAATCTGGCATGAAATATTTAAGATGTTACAATGCCTATTAATTGTTGAGCTGAAATGATTATTTAATTGGTTGATTGACTGAAATGTAATTCACAACAGTTGTTTATTCTTTAAGTAAAAATCACTGGTGTTAGCTTCTAACACGTGAATATTTGCTTTAACGACATCATTTTAACCACTTAACTAGCTTTCAACTGCGTCTCTCGTGTGATCTTGAACATTTGCTTGTTTTTGTAGTGTTCTGTAATAGGAAGGGATTAATTGTTCTTTGCACTGTTTGATTTGTCAGATTGGGCTATGGCACATTGTGAGCGGCCTTTTTCACTGTATTTGTACATTAACAAACTGAAAGATTAGTCCATTAATTGAGAAAGTAATTGATAGATTCATTGATAGTGTAAATGAAAGTTTAGGAAATTAGAAGTCATTACCTAAGTGGGATCTTCTTGTAAAGGGTTGCTTTTATGTATGTTTCAGTGTTTGTAATATGTTCTGAAAGATGTCTGCTAACATAATTCATTCTTAAGAAAGCTTAAATCCGATTCTGATGAAGTTCTGACTAATTCATCTTTTATGTCTTCACTACAAGTGCCAGGTGGTTTCCATGAGGTTTGTTAACCCTTTTTGCTTTGCATTTTCGCAGACACTGAGTTGGTGCGTCTCTTAGCATCAGTGTGTATGCAAGTCGACAAGGACAAGTCGACACACCGTGGCAGAGCCTTAATGACTCGCTCCAAAAGCCGACAGTCCCTCAACAATGTCCCTGTGCCACCTGACGACAAGGGAGGCCTCAAGGTAAAGGAGGAGTGAAGTCCTGTTAATATTCTGTTCAATGCTGTAATACAAATCCATGCCATGAAGTGCTGATCAGTTATTTATATATTATTGAACTAAAAGGTCATTAAAAAATCACATTTTTCTATGATTTAATAATAATGACTGGATGATATAGTAGGAAAATAACTAATAACAGTTATATATAACATAACTCTACCCCGTCATGACGCTGACGTGTTTGACTCCGCCCCCTTCCAGTCCTGGTGGAGTCGGATGTCCAATCGGTTCCGGCGGCTCAAGCTGACTCACACCCTGAGACACGGCCTGTCATCCAACCGCCTGGCTCCGTTTCCTGACGATGCTGAAACCTCATTGGATGCCACCATGAAGGCGAATAGGAAGTCAGCTGCCGTGTCTAATGGGACTCTGGCACCTGCTCCTGCCCTGGGAGGAAGTGACATCAGCACCGCCTGGGCAGTCAAGAGCAAAGACACTGGTGAGACACGGTGATAGCATGAATTCACCATCCTCACTTTTAGAGCAGTATCCCTGCAGTCTGTAACACTTTGTGTTCAGCTACGAGGGGAGTGCAGCATATGTGATAAATGTTGAAGTGTTTTGTGGCTCCAGAGGAGCTGCTTTGTCTTGTTGGCCGTATTGTTCTTCGTATATGAACATGTTGATCCTTGAATTGTATGTTATAAGATGTGACGGAGGGAAGGTGTAAATGTGACTTGTGTTCCTTTTTCAGGTCTTTACAGGGCATCCTCAGAAAAGGAGGACTTTCTTATAACTACAATGGTAGGACAGTTTGATTTGATCCATTTAAACTATGTTTCCTTGTACATTTCTGTTCGGATTAGGAGTTACTTTAAAGGATGTTAGAAAGTTAGCATGCATGGCTGAAACAAACTGTTGCAGTGATTCTTCTTCTGCCTCGGGCTTTTAACTTCCAAACCTTTTTAACTTATACTGTATAAAGAAGGTTTATGGTTATTAGTAATTATACCATGTTTTCCATTCCGTCCAGCTCAGAAGTGGTGCCCCCTTGACCCGGCTGCCCAATGACAAGCTAAAAGCGGTGATCCCTCCCTTCTTGCCTCCGTCCAACTTTGAACCGTGGAACTCGGACCACTCGCGTCTCCTCCGAGAGGGAAAGAGTGAAGCGCCCCGCCTGCCCATGCCGCCCCAGAGGAAGCTGAACAGCAGTGGGAACTCCGATATTGTGAGTGTTTATGGGGAGAGGGAGAGAAAGTTAGTTTGTGTTTGGGGGTGCTGCTGGTCAACCAGTTTGTCATCATTCGTGTGTCTTTTGCTATCTTCTCCTTTTTTATGTCAGACGTCTATCAGTCGTGTGGTTAGCAGGTCCATTAAGTTTCCCAGCATCCCCAAGGGGCCCTCCTCCTCTTCTCCTTCAAACTCCGGTCACTACCACTCCCCCCACTCCTCAGGAGGCTCCAATGGAGTGGCAGGGATCAACCGGGACTCTCACAACCGTTCAGGTTTATACAAACGCAGACAAATCCCAACAAACCCTGACACAATGGGAACATCAGCAACCAGTGTACATACCTTTACCTCTTCTTTTCCACCAGGGGGCAGTGCAGACAGCGTCCTCTCCCAGATAGCGGCCCAAAGGAAGCGAGCAGCAGGCCTGATAGATGTGAAGGCCCCGGCTCCAGAGAAACAGCACAGCCAGACACAGAGCCAGCCCTCACTGCCACCCTCGGCACAAGGCCTGCCACTGCCTGATATTAGCCTTCCAGACATCCACTCCCAGCCTAGCCTTGTCTCTTCTGACATCCATTCGAGAAGGGTCTGTATTTTGTTTCCTATCTGTTGTTATCTTGGTAATTGCGTAAAACAGCAAAAGTTAAGGAAGTGCACTTGAACTGGTGCTACTGTCCACCCTTGTTCCTTTTGTAGAAGATGGAGTTGAAGAAGAGGCCTCAGTCGGGGAATTCCTCCACGTCCAAGAGCACGTCGCCCACTCTGACTCCGTCTCCTTCCCCAACGCCCAAGCCTGCTACCGGGCCGGGAGACTCTCTGTCCTCGGCCTCTTCCCATCCTCGCTCCAAGAGCAGTGGTGGCTCCAGCAGTGGAACCATAACTGATGATGGTGATGCCATGTTTAATTCAGCATACAATGAACTCAATGTTCTGTATGCCAATCTTTGCTATGACACAAGCATTACATTTTAGCCCCATCTCTACCACACACACAGCCTGACATAAACCATGTGCACCCTGGGCCTTTACGTAAAATAATCAGCACACATAGAACCGCACAGACTAAATCTACTTGTGAACACTAGCCACGAGTGCCAAGTTTGATCACTTTTCCTTCAATGATTTTACATGTTGTTTTCCTCTTTTTCAGATGAGCTGTCCAGTATATTGAAGAAACTGTCCCTTGAGAAATACCAGCCCATATTTGAGGAACAGGAGGTATTTTGTCTTTTATGTCTTTTTGGGGGAATTTCAAAACCTTTTCCTTCAAATACAAAGTTTTTCCTTTGTTTCAAACTTTCAAAATTAGTTCTCAACGTGAAGGAAACTGCTTTCCCATAACCGCTTCACTGAACTGCAGTGCCTGAAAGAACTGCACCATTCTGTGCTTATATTAAACATAGAACATTGTAAAAGGTTAATTTCATACAGTGCTTTCATCAGTGGTTCTCTTTTCTCTTCTTCGAGGTGGACATGGAGGCGTTTCTGACTCTAACAGATGGAGACCTGAAGGAGCTGGGCATTAAAACAGATGGACCCAGACAACAGATCTTGGCTGCCATATCAGAGCTCAATGCTGGAAAGGTACGTTTGGATGATAAACATAAATTATGCATCTCCAAGGACACTTTCAGTGGTGTGTTTCCAGGGACCTCTGGGCGTACATTATATGTTTTTCCACAGTATAACCCAAAATTATGTTGTGAAATGCTGTTAACAGTGTAAGCTAGCAGAGATATGTATTGTTACTCTGAACAAGGATGGAAATGAATAAATGGAACAACCTACAGTAGATACCAGAGGCACATGATATGTGAAAGTTTAGCAACATTTTCCTGAAGCCGGAACATGTTAACTGGTTTGTAATGATGGTTGTTGGCTTTCATCAGGGCAGAGAAAGGCAGATCCTTCAAGAGACCATCCATAACTTCCAGTCTTCCTTCGGTAGCAGCGCCAGCAACCCAAGGCAACAAGGTGAACCACGCTGTGAGTGTCAAAGGGTAAACTGAGCTATGAAGTCTGCTGGAGAGATTGGAGCACCAGTGCATGCAAAGATAATAATCTGTCTCTCTATCTTTTTGTTTCCTCTCTCGACCTTTCTTCATCAGCACCAACGGGGTGGATGAGACACCAGGTTCGTTCCTCCAACAAAAGGTAGCCCATTAGCCCTGATGCCCACCAAGAAGGACACCAAAGGTACTTAAAATAAGAGAAAAACCTCTGGCCAAATGGCACGAATAATGTGGACGTCTTCTGGATGCCAGTGTCCCAGAACACTAGCAATGTTAGTGCAAGAGGACGCTGCAGCAAAACGACCAACCAGGTCCAGATAAACTGTCTTTATAGGAGCCTCCAGGACCAAACTGCCTTAAAGTATTCCCCAAGCGGGGTGGCTGAGTCCAGTGGTTGCCACCATCTGCTAATGCAACCCATGGGTTACGCAGAGAGGTTAGAGAGCAGAGTTGTGGGTCGAGTGCACAGCAGAGCGAGAATGAACGTGAGCCAAGAGAGATTTCTGTTTTATGTGAGACAAATGTGAGAGGTAGAGCATATGTATTGTAAAAGTGGTAAGACGAGTCAGGAGAGAAGAAGAGAGAGATTATGAGTGTAACAGTAAAATATTAGCCAGTTATACTGTGATTGAGACTTTAAAGCAGTTGTAATGACTAAAATGTGCTCTGAAGAGGAAAGCAAATGGACAGAGAACATTAGCTAAGCTGTTTTGTGGTCGTGCAGTCTTTGCCTGCTTTTACTAGTGTGTTATGTTATGTCTTTGGTTTATGGGCCACTATGTAAACAGATGAGTTTTAGTCAGGACTGTGCTGCCATAAATGAATAAACATTATGATGATGCAATAACTATATGTTTTTCTTTTTCTTTTTTTTGCCGTTTAAGATCTTATTGGATGTGAGATGAGGAGACATAAAAGGAGGCAAAGCCTTTTGGGAGCATTTTATGAACAGTATAAATTTAGTTTGAAAGAGGTGCATTGAGCAATAGTTTCCACTGAGCCTGTTCTAAGTTTTTGCATCTGGCTCCACCATTAAACAGTCAATGTGCATGCAGACAGATGGAGCCATATATCATTCCTAAGTATCAGGTACTTAATAATCCATGTCTTAAATCCAAAGGATGGGCTGTGGCATTGTTCAGATATATTGGATTAAATATATGAGATGACTGATAGCACATTCTGTTTAGTCATGATCTGTGTCAGGGGAACATGAGCATAAACACACTGTGCCATTTCAAAAAGGGACCTGGATGATGAATTGAGTCACTAAACACTGAAATAAAATCCAAAATGAAATTACTATTTGACTTCTTAGTGACGAAATATTACGTTCTCTTACAAATAAGAATAAATAGAATTTATTAGCTATAAAACTCAGCCTTACTTATTGCAGCACACGTGTTGTTTTTTGCTGCTACCTTATCTTATCTTACCTGGTCTGCTGTGACCAGTAGTTTATGGGGGCTAATGTTAGCTCATGCTAGCAAACGTTTTTGCTAGCATGAATGGATTTCCCTGTGCCAATGACATTACTGAGTAAGTTTGCAGACTTGTTGCCTCTTCTCTATTTGTGCTACTGTAAAACTATATTTTAGCATTTAGCATCATGCCATAATTGCCACCTGTAGCTACAGTGGCTGCAGTACATCAAAAGTTACATTGGCTTGTTTAAAACCCACAGGGGTGTAGCTGTTTAAGTCAATTAGCAGCCAAGGAAGTGTCCTCGCCTTATCTAGGAACCTTTTAGAACAGAAACGTAAGATCGACATGTTTATGTCTTATAAAACTTCCGTTCTTTGAATAGGTATTTGTGTCTGATATGGTTTTAGTAGTAAAATAGTTTAACCTAATCCCTAATCTATAAATATGTAAATATTTTTGATTTCAAAAGTTTAATTCCCAGACACAAGATGTCTCCTACTTCCTGGAAAGGTCTGTTGTCAGTGTATCTGCATCAGAGGCTTCAAGTTTCCACATCACATACTGGACCACGATTGGCTTCCAAACTTTTATGAATGGGTGAGAGGCGTCGGGCGGGTGTGGAGATACTCAAAAGCTGAGCGCCGAAATTTTGGAGTTCGCCCCGGTAAACGAGAGGGCCGTCTCAATGCAACTTCGTGTTGCGA
The DNA here is from genome assembly GCA_036023655.1 of Nannoperca australis. NCBI lineage: Eukaryota > Metazoa > Chordata > Actinopteri > Centrarchiformes > Percichthyidae > Nannoperca > Nannoperca australis. Next base: position 1,266 of record JAVQJD010047924.1, on the reverse strand, counting down.
AGAGGACTGTAGTTTGTGCGTATGCTCCAAACAGCACTTCAGAGTACCCGGCCTTCTTGGAGACTCTGGGTGGGGTCCTGGAAAAGGCCCCTCCTGGGGACTCCATAGTTTTGCTGGGGGACTTCAATGCTCACGTTGGCAACGATGGAGGCACCTGGAGGGGAGTGATTGGGAAGAACGGTCTCCCTGATCTGAACCCGAGTGGTGTTTTGTTGCTGGATTTCTGTGGGGGTCATGGATAGTCCATCACAAACACCATGTTCGAACACAAGGATGCTCATGAGTGTACCTGGTACCAGAGCACCCTAGGTCTGAGGTCGATGATCGACTTTATAATCGTATCATCAGACTTACAACCATGTGTTCTGGACACTCGGGTAAAGAGAGGGGCAGAGCTTTCAACTGATCACCACCTGGTGGTAAGTTGGATCAGATGGCGGGGGAGACCGCTGAGCAGACCTGGAAGACCCAAGCGTATTGTGAGGGTTTTCTGGAAATGTTTGGCGGAAGAACCTGTCCAGACGATCTTCAACTCACACCTCCGAAGATGCTTTTCCCACATCCCGAGGGAGGCTGGGGAGATGGAGTCGGAATGGGCCCTGTTCAAAGCCTCCATTGTGGAAGCGGCTGCTTTGAGCTGCGGCCAGAAGGTTGTTGGTGCCTGTCAAAGGGGCAACCCAGGAACCCGCTGGTGGACACCAGCGGTGAGGGAAGCTGTCAAGCTGAAGAAAGAGGCCTATGGTGCCTGGTTGGCACAGGGGACTCTGGAATCAGCTGACAGGTACCGACGGCCCAGAAGGACTGCAGCCTCAGTGGTCATGGAAGCAAAAACTCGGGTGTGGGAGGAGTTTGGAGAGACCATGGAGAATGACTTCCGATTGGCCTCGAAGTTGTTCTGGCACACCGTTAGGAGACTCAGGACGGGTGGGCGGTTCATAGCCCAAGCTGTTTTCAGCAAGGGCGGGGAGCTGCTTACCCGAACTGGGGACATTGTCTGGTGGTGGAAGGAGCACTTTGAGGAGCTCCTCAACCGGGCATCCATGCCACCCTCAGGGGAGGCAGAGACTGAGGAATTGGGTGGATCAGAGTCCATCTCCCAGGTGGAGGTTACTAAGGTAGTCAAAAAACTCCTCAGTGGCCGGGAGTAGATGAGATCAGACCTGAGATGCTGAAGTCTCTGGATGCTGTGGGGATTTCATGGAGGTCTGGACTGGCAGACTGGGGTGGTGGTCCCCATTTTTAAGAAGGGGGACCGGAGGATGTGTT
>JAVQJD010047922.1:0-11315 GCA_036023655.1 Nannoperca australis | reverse complement strand
TGTACTAACGATGCACCAGTACAGTAAGTACCGATACAAAGCTACAAGGGAACAAGATGTGAAGTTAGGAAATAAGGGGGTGACAATGTGGGAACTTCCAAATAATTTAGACTGTCTGTATTATTTAACACCACGCGACATGAACCTCTCCATTTTTCCTCACATAGTATTTTTGCCTCACATCTCTCTCTCCACACTCTGATGGGGAGGAACGCCTCACAGTTTGTAAACCTCTGGTTTATACTTTCAGGTGAGACTCTTGACTAATTTCTATCCTTGATAACACTGAAAAGAACTACACTGACCTGGGCCTGATTTCCTAAAACTAACATGTCTCCTCCAAGTTACATTTATATGCAGCTATCTCACATTAGGCAAAACAAGGCAGGTGTATTGTATTCTACCTTTTAAATTAAGAGGCAATTAGTACCTTTTTAAACACAAACAAGAAGAAAATCTAATAAAGTATGATTTAGTAATTTAGGCTAAGAGGCTATGTTCAATAACAAAGCAGGACAAATTGTAACATTAATATAGTACAGGGAAAAGCAAGGGCGTGTTGAGGTCAGGATGATTGATGCGTTCATAAACCATTTAACATTAATTTTTAACACCAGTATTCTAGGTCTGGTCATCATCCAAGATTCCAACATCCATCCATATACACAGTATATTGAACGAAGATTCTTATTTAGTAGAGGTCAACAATGTTTAAATATCCACTAGCGCTTAAATAAAAAAATTGTTTCAGCATGGTAAAGAGTTGAAGTTCTAACTTGAATTGTTCCCTGATATAGGCAATCTGTTCCCTGATATAGGTTTTTTTTGGCCATTTTTTTCCCAACCCTGGTGCTTGCCGACTCCATTGTTGGAATGGAGAGGGTGTAGACAGCCTTGCATTTCCTCGAACCAAAATTGAGGCTATCCATTATTTTGCATGCTGTAATATGCACAAAGGTTTACACCAGGGTTTGTCAAGTGGTGGCCCATGGGCCGCATCCAGCCCGCCAAAGCTTCCCATCAGGCCTGCAGAATATAAATATATTCAAAAAATACAAGTACTTTGCTACGATACAGAGAATAGCGGCATGATGGTACCGTGATTATTTTGTTCTATTATGAATGAAATGCAGCTTGTGCCATATTTTAATGCAAGAATGGGAAGAAAAATATAGCTCTCATTTAACTTTAACTTTAACTTTTTTCACATGCTCTAATTTTGCATTTAGTTTTATTTATTCTTTCACATACTTTTTACGGATCTGACAAATAATTCAAGAGGATTTTCTTCCAGCTTGATAGCAACAGCATTTTACAATTTCCTTTCATATCTTAAGTGTCTAGGTATCTTTTTTTTTTTTGAAATCTTCTGTAAAAAAACAAACAAAAAAAAGTTAAATTCTGGCCCTTGGACCTAGGTAATGGCACTTGGTTTACACTATCTGCCCAGATTCCACTACCCCTTTTTACAGATGCCTAGATTGCTAGAGCTGTGACAAGAATATCAAGATGGCTTCCCAGCTGTGAGTTTGACAGAGCACTAGCCCAATTCCTTTAAAAGAAATGTATCCTTTTCTTTCTTGCTGATTAAGTGTAGTGGTGGGATTTTTCCTCTCTGTAGTGGCCAATTTAGAGTAATCTAAAGAACACCTTATGGCCAAACCTAGTTCCTATGAATTACTGCTATACAAACATTCTGCATTAGCAGTTTCCATTCAGTGGCAACATTAAGTGCTAATGGCATCAGTAGTGCGACATTAATAAGTGCTGTGCTAAGTAAAGGAGGTCAGTGTAGTAGAAGGGCATATTGTGATGCTATTATATGGATGAAAAGTCCAATAAAAATACATTTGCAATCAGATTTTTTAAGAAGCATTCAATACAGTATTTTTATTGTATAAAAAAAACATACATTGGTATTATTTATTATTTATAGTAATCTATAAGTTAAATTAAATAAAAATTAAACAAAAACTAAATAAATGAACAAAACAAACGTGAAATTGTGTTTCCAACGATAAGAATGAACTTTCAAGCTCAACTTTAAGTCAACATGGACAAGAAGTCATGAGTAATGGTCCTTGTGGTAACATTATTTCGTCAAGTAATTAAAAATTGTTGCATATTAACATATATTACAGAAGATAAGGCTACAGTAGTTCAAATAAAACAAAGTCCTATGTAACCAGTTTACAACTTCTTGCAATTGATTATATGTGTTTCCTTTTAAACTATGGATATGATTATCTAATTCTTTGTTACAGTGCCATGACTCCAAACACTTACATATTTTTGCCTTGGCCAATAGATGACATTAACTTGTGAACTAAGCAGCATAAACTGACATAACCCAATCCATAAAAGAAAATCAATGATAACAATACTTTTTTTCACAATCTTATATTTTATAAACATGACATTTTTATATTTGTGCAAATATTGAATACATATTTGTCAGTAGATGCAAGAAACAGTGTGTGTTTGTGTGTCTGTGTGTGTGTGTGTGTTTACTTATACACTGATCTTTGTGAGAGCCAATTGAGTTTTAGACCTTGGCTGGTCCTCACTTTTGGACCGATCTTCAAAGGGCTGTTTGAGGGTTCAGACAGATTCAGGTTAGGATTAGGTTTAGATTAGGGTTAGAGTAAGGGTTGTGTTAGGCATTACATTGTGATTGTAAAGGTGAGGGTGAGGACTAAGGAATGCATCATGTCAATGAAGGTCCTCACAAGTATAGAAATATACAGGGTTGTGTGTGTGTAGATGTGTGTGTGTGTGTGTGTGTGTGTGTGTGTGTGTGTGTGTGTGTGTGTGTGTGTGCTGACAGGCGTGACACTGATGTGTAGACGGCTTAAGAAACCACTGGGGTAAATGTTCACTCCCACATACTGAGCTCCTCCACTTGATGAACAATTATCATTTATTACTGCTAGCTGTAAGCCTCTCTTACTCTCTCTCTCTCCTACCTTTGCTAACCCTGTTTCTTTACCTCCTTCTCTCCCTCCTAGTCGCTTGCTTTTCCTCTATGTCCTTCAGCAATCGGCATGGAGCTGTCATTCTGTCAGCCCTCCATCAGCCTATCGATTCACAGATCTTTGCCCGACCATGGACAAATGCTTGCATGCCAATTTCTCTGTTTTCTCCCACACTTTCCTTCTCCACAGTCCTTTCTCTCTCTCTGAATGTTCTTTTGCTCTAAGTATTTTTGGCAGGGGGGTAAATAATCCATTCTGAACTTTATTTCACTGTGACAAGAATTATTGCTCTTTTAGTCTGAGGGAAAAAGTGGTGTGCCAGTGGTGTTTAGAAAGACTGATAAAGGTGGGCAGTGTTGCAGATACTCAGAAGTGATCTTCTCATGGCTCAGGGAAAACACAGCCTGATATTTAGACTAAAAAGCCTCATTATTCACTGTGACACTGACTTTGTGTTTACCATTTCCTGTGGGATTTGACATTGCCTAAACAATCACTAATATACAAATACTCTGACATTGTTTTCCTTCAACACTGATGCTCTTAGTTGACATACAGATTGCATAACTTGAGTTAAGTTTCACAGAGAGTTGCAGTCCATATTAAAAATACATGTTAAACAAGACATAACACAAAATGAGGTATCCTGATGAAGGAAAATAATATAGAAAGGACATTGTCAAAGATTTCCATGATCCAAAACTAGACCTCCCTTTTCCAAATCCTGTATTACCAAATTTTTAGACCAAAAACAAAACTAACAGCTTAAAGCCATGCTAGCAGCTGTGACACTGTACTAAGGCACTTAGTTCTTTAGACTAAATGCTAATGTCAGCATGCTAACATACTTACGGTGACAATGCTAGCATGCTGGTAGGCTATAATGTTTACCATGTTCTCTATTTCATTTCAGCATGTTGGCATTATAGGCTGTATATAAAGATGTACAAAGTGACTGATCCCCAAAAGTGAATCCAGAACCAATATCTTGATCACCCAGTACAGGTCATAAACCCCCTCCATGTTAGTGAATGGGACGTGGACCAAACTGAAAAATCAAAGTACACATAAAAAATTTTTTTATGGTTTCTGTCATTGTAGGTAGTTCTTATCATGCTGATTTTTGTGTGTGTTCCTCAGACATCTGACTGGACTTGTTTTGATCATTAAGAAACTCTGGTAGGTCTGAGTAACTGCATCACTTTCACGCCTGCTTTCCTAAAGAACATGATTATGTGTTGACACCATTTGTTAGTTTCTGTACAACATAGAATCAACCCAGGAAGGGGTTTTATTGACGTGCTGATGGCGGTCCTGCTAGCATGTTGTTTTTGTTTTATACAGTACTAACCATATTCCCTGCTTGTGAAAATATCTGTAATTTTGCAGCATTTAACTGCACTTTACTTCTGTTCTTCTTTAAATGCACTCCCTTTCACCTCTACCTTTTCTCTTTCTCTTGCGCTGTCAATCTGGGGGCTGACAGTCTATAACTCTGAGGGGTTGTAGCTGCCCCATGTTGTGTTTTCACTTTGATTTACCCATTTCATTTTGCACTGTTGACAATGGTCTGATTTCATGATTGACAACTGTGATTTTATTGTGGCGTGCTTGTGATTGTGTGGAATCTCAGTATTGCGGCTCTACCATGGAACACTACTGCGTAAACTCTGTCTCCAAATGAAGCAAGATGCTTCATTTTTTTTACAATGGGAGGAGGTGGAGATGTGGCCATCTCCATATACAGTCTATGGTTAGCATGATGATTACATGAAAGGTCAGAGGATCACAAAAGTGTTTGCACCATTGTGCATTCATTTTATTTTACTGTGCATTCATTTTTATTTTATTAAGTAATGGTTATGTACGTAGGCAAATGTATGTGTGCCTTCATCTCTTTTTCTAAACAACCTCTGACTGCTCGTGTTTCTTTCTGTTTTATCATCAAACCTTTGATCAATGCTACTGTGTTCCCAGATCTAGCAAATTTTTATTATTAATAATAGAAATGAAGGACAAAACAACAAAAAAATGGTTTTAATAAATCTAATAATCTTTGATGAATTTAATCTTCTGTTAAATTAAATAATGGAATCCATCCAGTTCTAATTAGTTCATTCAGGTTGACTATAAAATCACTCTCTAAATGTTCCTTCTAGTATTTTATGTAGAACACCAGTTGTAATTTAAAAAGGTTTTGGTCATATTTACTATAACTTAGACGTGCATTAACCTTATTCAACTAAACTTTTTAACGGTGTTTCCTGACAATGTGTGAGGAAGGGTCTCATCCCTCACTGTAAAGATGACCTTTTGTGTGTGTATAAAAGAGTACACTGAATGTATGTATATGTTGGACACCTGCATTATGGAAATAATGATGCAAACCACAATACGTATATGTTAACATGTTCAAGTTTATTGTTATTAATCAAACATACCACAGTTAGTAGATACTGGGTGGAAATCCAGCAAATGGAGCTGGCGGTGAAGTCTTCGGGCTGAAAATGAAAAGAAAAAGCTTGACTCACCTGAAGTCCTTTTAAGTTTAATGAATCATTATGATTGGCCAGTTTAAACGGGGGAGCTTTCTGGGGAGATAAATAAGAGAAGACAGGTGCTGAACGGGGTGTCTGAGTAGGTTGGATGACAGTGTTGGAGTAGGTTGGAAAAGAGAGTTTGAGTGATTTGGTATTGAGATAGTTGAGATAGTGAGAGTTGGAGATTGAGAGATTTGTTTGGTTATAGGTTAGTAAGAGTAGAGTATAGCTCAGAAGCTGAGAATAGTGCTTTTGTTTTTATTAGAAACAGACCTGAAATATGGCTTTCTGAATATTTTGTTTTGTTTATTCATTTTGTTTCTTTATTATTTAAAAAAATAAATACACCACACCTCCTTACATTGAGATTTTATGCAGGAACAAACACGAGGAGGAGTTGTGCAGTAAACTGCATTATCTGAAAAAGTGATTGGATGTGGAAAATGTTTAATATCAAGATGGACACATCCCTTGCACCACAAAGTATATTAATTAGATGTGTGCATGTAGTGATCTGCTCAAAGCCATGGACTTTAATAACTTGCTGGATGGTTTTTAATCTAATTAATTTAATGGTTTACTGAAAGGACCCACAGTATGGATGTATGAGTATATGTGTTTCAGTATTTGGCACTGCTAACGGAAAAATTGGTGTCTTTGAATGGAACCAGGATAATAAAAACTGGGACATCATTGGAAAAATAAAAACAGAGTAATGAGTCAGAAGCTTTGAATTTTAGTTTTCTACCACTCTACCACTGCTTGAATGCCACCTCTTTTTGCCATTTAACAACTTCAGAGGCAGAAAGTAGTGTATGGACATGTTATTATTATAAGTGTAAGGGAATGGTCTAAAAGGAAAAATGTAATCCCTAATATGCACAGATCCAGTATCTGACAAGGTGCAGCTAAAAACAAGATCGGCACAGTTCAGTCAGCTAACTCACACGGAATAGATCATTATGTGAACATTGAATATATACAACGTTGATGTTTGGAGTCTAAGCTCTGACCTTGTCACTTCCCAAATAGAAACACCAAGTTCTCAGCACAGCAGGGAATGGCCCAAAATTATCATAACTTCCTACCTCACTAACTTGGTACAGAGACCTACAGGTTTTTGAAATATTACATGAACAGCAGCAGCAACAGCTTTCAGGTGAGTTGTGTGGCACCAAGCATGCAGCATAAGAATATTGTACACCACTGTGATAAAGGGTGTGTTGGATATATGTTACAGTGAGAAGAGTATGCTACCTTGCAGGGTTCACTTCATTTACAGTTCATTCCACAAAGGCAGGATATCGTTTTTGCCTAAGCCTGTTAACCAGTACCATGAATCCAAGTCTTTTCTGAGTAAGATGGACTTTATTAGGTCCCGAGTCAAAATTCGTGCAACAAATTATTCTTCGTCTTAATAAATTTGACTTTTGAGGGGCTAAACATGCTCAGAAATTCATAAAATTTGATGCTTGAAAACTCACCAAACTTTGCACACGCATCAGTGGGACAAATGTAGATCTAATATAGTTTTTTGACATGGGTGTGGCGAAACAGCTCGATAGTGCCCCCTTAAAAATGTCTAATTAAAAATTAAAGCCCCCCCCCCTTAAAATTTGGGAGAACATTCCCTGAGTAACTTCATAACAGGCCAAAGTGTTTCTGTAGTTCTAACAACTCCAACAGATTGATAAGTCTTCTCTCTAGCTGATCACGTATCATCAGTTTCAGGTTAAAGTTTTATCTGCTAAGGCAAACAGATGGAAAACTATGATTTCTCAAAAAACAAACATGAAATTATTCAAACTGCTGGCCGTAACATAAAACATATAGACTCCTATGTTTCTATTTTCATTATCAGATCATTAATTTAAGCTCACAAACTTTTTAAAACCAGGACCTTTAGTAGATCAAGTAACTAGTGGAAAATAGGTAAATATAAGTATCAGATTGGACCGCCGGTGTTACATGACTCGGATCGGGATTGGGTCCAAACAATCTTGATTGAGAAGGATTGATGTATCATCCTACTGATTGATATTTTATAAATTCCTTGGACTTTTATGTTGTAAACATTGTAAACAATTTGTGTGTACATCGTTATGTTATGTTGTGTTTTGGACCAAATAATTAAATCAGGTGAAGTCTATATATGTAATGTAGCTTAATGTTTTTGTTAACACTGTGTCAGAAAGGTGTAGATTAAACTGAATGGTCAGTTATTATGTTTGTGCATAATATCAAAAGTATTTACATACATGCTCAGGTTTTCTGTTTTCTCAACATTGAGTAATTATCTCAACATTGAGTATTTCAGTTTCTCACAAAATCAAGGAAACAGTCATTTCATGTTAGCTTTGATGATTTAATATAAGAACATTTACATCCTCTTTAAAACACTAAGATCTTCAAACTGAGGGAAATCAAAAGCATGTCATTATAGAGATGACGGTTGACGGATGACGGTTTGTATGTGAGTAAAGACCTCCTTTATGTACAAGTTAAAACACCAAACATTGTACGGTCACCAAGTGTTACATGGTTCAATTGTAACTGCACTTGAACAAAAGTGGAGGCGCAAAAAGGAGCAGCAGGAATTTTCTGCAAGGTGAGAATTGATTCAACTTTTCAGTTTGTTTACATTGTTATCAGCCCTCTTGACAGATTTACCTCTGAGTTCAATACCTTTGAGTCAGGCATTTGTCAGATTTAGTGCTACCCTCTTACATTTTATAGGTCAGGGGTTCTTAAACATTTCAGCTGAACTCAAAATGTATTATCTTGCCCTCATCCAGACTCACACACTCATCACACACTCATCCCCTAGTCATGTGGGGATCCAACATACACTGGACTGTCTCAAACCCATACATTGGGAAAACCATGCTCTGTTTTTGCAGCATGAAAGCCCAGCAGAAAGAAATTAAAAATGGACTTCATGTCTGTTCTTTTCTTATTCTATAATTACTTGCATGCTGGTTGCTTTTCATATTATTTATAGAATGACAAAGCTAGCTCAGACAACATGAGCATGAAATGAGCTCTGCATGGGACAACAGTCAACATACTGTTTAAGTAGGGGTCACAAAAGGACTTAGGACTGATGAGGGAACCTAATGTAGTTACCTCAACTACCTTAACCATACTACTAGAAACTTGCAACTGATTTTTCCTTTCCTGAAGAAATAGAAGATCTTACAAGTTCACAAGTTGAACTTTCCTGGAAAACCATGGCCGTCAACTATTGTGGCCAGTCAAACCTCAAACAACAACAAAACATATGGAAAATATGATGTAAATATGGCATTTATGTTTGTTTCTTGTATTCATTTGAGAAAGGTTACAGTCTGCTCATTGCTCCACACAAATCAAATGTTGTTGTCTCTTCACTGGGTTGGAACGCTGCTTTAAGTATTAGTATTTAATTGCTGTTGAAGTTTGTTTCGAATGCAGTTTAGTTTTTAGATGAATGGAAATGCACTTAATGAGACCGGTTTTCAACACTTGGATTGGCATGAAATTCTCCCAGTACCATCAGAACAAAGATGAGTAACTGCTCATTGATAAAAAACTGTTAAGTTAAGTACAACTCCCAAGGTGCATTTGGTTCAGAAACATCCAATCACTGTGGTTACCTGTTTTGTTGATGATGAGTGAAGATTATGCTTTTTACAAAACTGATAATACAATATTTTGCTTGAATCATTTTACTGTCAAATTCTGGGTACATTTTAGAGTAAATTAGGAACTATGGTGCGGTATTTTGTTCTCAGCTGTAAAAAAGAGCTTTTTATATTTCACCACTACTCATACTGGCTTTTTCTTCATAGCAACAGCGGCCAAGGCTTATGGGTCTCAGTATTTAGAGCCATCTGCTAAGGCAAACAGATGGAAAACTATGATTTCTCAAAAAACAAACATGAAATAATTCAAACTGCTGGCCGTAACATAAAACATATAGACTCCTATGTTTCTATTTTGAGTAATATTAAGGATATCAAAAAAAAAAAGTAAAATAGGAAGTCTGGTAAAAATACATCCAGAAACAGCGGCTCCTCCCACTTTGGATGTTTCTATTAATTTATTAGTCAATGAAATGTCAGAAAATATTGCAAGCTGACATCTTCAAAATGCCAACTGTCAGAATATTCAATTAACAATCAAATAAGAGAAAGGAACCAAATCCTTAGATTTTACAAGCCACAAGCCATAAATGGTGTGCATTTTAAATTGATTTTGTGTCAGCTGACTAACCAATCCATTGTCCATAATCACGATAGAAAGAGTGCAACATTTTTCTGCATTGATAACTCTGTGAAAGAAGCTATGAGCTAACAGATGCTAATGTATAATTTTCATCCCTGTGTCTGCCTCTAAATCATGGCGGCAGTCCACTCCCTCTGCCCAACAGGATAAACTGTCCTGTTCTGTTCAGGCTCTTGCTCACATGACAGGATGGCTATCACAAGGGACAGCTACTTCCACTGGGGAATATTTGCATGTCAGCCAGCCTGTCAGCCTCTTTCTCTGTCTCAATTTGTCATCCTTTCATTGTCTTATTTTCTTGTTTTGTCATTCCCTCTTTTATTCTACCTAAAACACTATTTGTGTCACATTTATTCTCTCACTGTATGGTTGATAAAAAGGGAAAGTCTCAAAGGAAAGGTTCCCTGAACAAAGTGATGCTCAATCCTCTACGCTGGGTCCTAGCTTTCTTACGATAATAGTGCACTCACTAGCATTATAAATTGAGTATGAATAGTAATTAAAGTACCACCTAAACTGTCAGATCTTATAGCCAGACATCCTGGTTGATCTACCATTGATGTGGTTACTTAAAGTTTGCCTGTGCAATTAGGGTTTATAGGTGTGTTACCTCCAAATTAAATGGTAGCTTATCTGGCAAAACTTTTAGTGAGTTGCCACTATTCAAGATCTCAGCAATGTTCATAACTGATAGAAGTGAGAGAAACAAAAATAAAACCCAAGTTGTAATAAACTATAATTCTTATGAAAATTGCTCACTGGACTCATATGCCAAAAAAGCTATTTTGGTTTTGGGCCCATAGAGCACGCTCACTACAGTCCTTTTCCAGTCAAGCCTTCCTGCACACATGAATGGGATAAAATGGTCTAATAATTCGGCTCTTATATATTATCTAATATTTTTGGACTGAAAGGATCAAATTCTGATAATACAAAAAGGGTGTTTGTGATGCTCTATAAAATGTATTCACAGTTTTATTGCCACTCCTTTTCCAATGATTGTGTATGGGGGGAAAAGGATTTTATAGGCTGGTGCGCATCACATGCTACCACAAGTTTCAATACCAGGTGAGGCCACTAAGCCAAAATTACATCACAGTCCAGTGCCATTCCTGGGGACTTTGCTAATACTTCCCATAGGAAGCTACACATTAAGCCTTTAAATGTGTGCTTCCATAATTAGGCATTCATAATTATAATAATCACAGATTTCAAAAAGAAAGCTTAAAATGAATGCAGCAGAGGCACAGGTATAAAGGACCTTTGTCCCTATAATGGGTCAAACTCTAAAAAATATGAATTATGCAATTGCTGCTCAAGTATTATATGTAGTATTATATTATAGTATAGTATGTTACAGTATAGTATGTTACATCCTTCCCACATGTTTGAGGATGGATAGATGGATGTGGAGTTCTTCTGTAGCAGCTTCTTCATTTTATGGAAAAAGCTCTTTAAGTCATGTTATATCTTTCCTTTTCTGCAACCAGGGCAACAACAGCTGAGGAAAGTGCAATGCTTCCCATTCTGGAAA
>JAVQJD010047921.1:0-17807 GCA_036023655.1 Nannoperca australis | reverse complement strand
GCCATACACCTGGGTGAGTGGATGCGCCAGCTCATTGGCTCAATCGGAGTGCAGCTGGTGGCCGACGCCCAGGAGCCCTGTTAAAAAGGACTCGGCAGAGGAGAAGAACGGAAGAGGCTTGAGAGGAGACGACACCAGAGTCCGAGTCCCAGACTGTGTTACAGAGTTGCAACGGGAAAGTGGCCCGTGCAACCGAGTGCACTCGGTGTGTTTGTGTTTATGTTGTTTACTGTGTTAACCCTATTTGTTTAGACAAAGTTGCAGAAGGAAAGTGTCCCATGCAGCCGAGTGCACTCGTGTTAGAGGTAAGTGGTGGGAGGATCGGTGGACTAGAGAAGTCGGGGGTACCGTGTACATTTCCATCACGCAGTACTTCCCTGTTAGAAACACCAGCTAGGAGACTGCTGCCACCCATGTAAAGTTCTGTCAGTTAGAAAGCTAGGCTTTGTGTGTAGACAAAGCTAGGCTTTGTGTGTAGACCTCAGCCTGTCCACTATCAATAAACCCCATATAGAAAAAGCAGCAGACACAGAGGCTTCACACTCTCTTTGTCTGTCTAAAGTGAATCGCCTGCCCGGCTCTACATGGCAGCACAGCACGCCTGTTCAGAGGCTGGCAATCAGGTTCCTAATGAGCCGCTTATCCTGCATTATGTAATCCGTGTATAAAGACTCGAATGTGACAGAGGAGAGAAAACGTGTATGATGGAGAGCAGACGAGCCTTGGATTTGTGTGTGTTCGGCAAATTTGGAACAGTGATATAGTCAGAAAGGCCCGGGTCGTGTGCGTCGCTCTGTTGTGTGTTACTGGTGTACTTGACTGTGTTATTCTCTTAACAATAGAGTCAGTGAGGAAAACAGCTTAAAGCTAGTACAACATCAGTCTGTACTCCAGATGCAACAGGGAAACACATGCTTCAGACTGCTTTACCTACCGCTTGTGATTAGTGTCTCACATTGTCACAAGTGTCGAGTACAGTAGCAAACATGCTGACATTAAATATGTGTTGAAACAATGGTCTGCACCAAGTTTAAAAAAGCCAAAAAGTTCAGAAATTGAGCTTAAAATTATTTCCAACGCAGTTTAAATGTCTTTTTTTAATCTTTGCTGTAATATTCAGTAAAAATGTTGTGACTTCAACACAACCTCTTAAATGCTTGCAGGGATTTTATTTAGGGAAAGACTCCTTATCTCTAAAGTGTGAGTCAGATTTTAGTCTTGAATTTTATGGATTAACTTTAGGCAACTAATAAGACACGTGGTTACCGTTGAGGAAAGATCATTAAAAGAAAACAATGTTGACTGTTGGTAGGATGCAAACTGCCCGTGTCGGAGTCACAACCTTCCAGCCATCCTCCACCATGACCTCCATCATCCACCAACCTTCTCCCATTGGTCTGAACATAGCCACTACTTGTACAACTATGAGAGCTCAAGACGCACAAACAGGCTGTTTCAAGAGTTTTACTAATGCTGTTGTTTTTCTGCTGAGGACAGAAATAATAATAGAAAAAGCAGTAGAATGAAATCTGCTTCACTCCTGCTGAGGCGTGTCTCTGTCTTTCTTTAGAGGCATTTCATGACATGCTCTTGTTTTTCTCTCCTTTATTAAAATGATTACCACCACCTCTCTCTGCAAACCCAAGAAGATATTTCCAAAATAAACATTCAACACAGGAGAGATGTGTGAACCACAACAGCACACAGTGAAATATCTGTATCAAATCTAAATCTTTTCAAATGCCGTGTCAAACCTAATTAGTTTTTGGACCAATCATATAAGGCAGACAACAATCAAAGTTTAATTTTGACCACTACAGAGATAATTAGCTTCAGCTGATAAACTTGGCCACTGGTGTCATTGTCAGTGTTATCAATCCTTTATCTCTCCTCTTGCTCTTTTTTTTTCATATTAGCAAAGAACAGCGTACAAAACATTCACTTGAAAAAAAAAAAGAGCAAGAAGAGAGATTAAAAGTTTAATTAGACATTCGTTAGCAACAGAGCAAACCGGGAATCAGATCCAAAATGGAAACGGCTACCAGAGCCCAACCAAGAAGCTTTTGTTATATGGATGAATGTAATCCACCCTCCGGATCTTGCCACTGAAAAGGTTTCTAACTACCACAGTGACCTCTGACATGCAAATGCTCTCTTATCTCCTCAAATATGTCCGCGGCGTTTCCTGTGTGGAGGACACGTCTGTCAAATTTAGGAGCTCATCAGAGTTCTCCTTCCACATTCCAACAGTATCTGCAGAGGAGTTCAGTGTTTGCCTCCCCTCGCTGAGAACATCCTGGGCAGTATTCTGCATTAACTCTCATCCACAACCTGTGAGGCCCTTCAAAAGTCATCCTTCATTCGGGAGCCTCTTTAAATTCCTCGTTCTCTTGGCTTTCACATCTGCAAGTACCACATCTGTATAATTCTGGTCCTCCAGCTCCTCTGTGCTCAGCCTGGACTCACTCATTCCAACTATGTTCAGGAGATGTCTTTCTTGTTGCAAAACTCCACAACTAGGTCCTTGGGTTGCCACCATGACACGCAATGACCGCATTCTGGCCACAGATCCATGCAGCTGTTTTCATGATGGAAGATTCTGAACACGGTCCAGTCTGACGTCATGTCCCCAACCTCCCTCTAAAACACAAGTCAAGTTTGCTCAGAGGTGAAAAAAGAGACGCAAGCATGAGAGATTAACACACTTGGGCCTACTGAGTCTGGCAACCTCCAGTTATGTCTGATCCAACTCGCCATCAGATGCAGATCACTCTGCAGCTCCAGAGCTCTTTTCATTGGATTTATTTGAACATCATCTTTTGGCTCAGGGTTCCTTAGACACGCCTGATAATCTAAACGCTAACAGGGGTCAGCGAGTGTATTTCCAAGGCCCAGCTGGTCTCCATTGTAAAACTGTATCCGATGGAGCACTGTTTCATCTGATGTATACATTTATCACATATTTATAAACTACAACAATAAGACTAAGTTGTAAGAAACTGAAATATTCATCAAGTGTTTGCTCTGTGCTGCTAAGGTGCCTCTATACAACAAGTTCTGAAACTACAACACACGCCGGTAAAGCTGCATTACGTCACACCGCATTGCATCATCGGTCGACACTCTTAATGCCATCACAATTGCACCTTGACAATAAATTCTGGAGGACACTAATACATTATTTGGCATAAAAAGTACATATAAAGATTATGAAATCCCGTGTGTGTGCATGGGAAAGTAAAAGTGGCTCACGGCGTATTCCTCATTGCCTCTAGTTCTGACTTGCCCCGCTGTTTCACCTACACGGGTCAAACTTTGTGCAGTCGAAGCCAGTCCTCCTATCCATAACCATATCTCTGGATACATACAGAGGGGATGGCCCCACGTATGACGTGGTATTAGGGTTTATTAAACTAGTGCTGCTGTGCTGCTGGAAGCCCCCTTTGATACAAGATCAAGATCCAACATTCCAGGCTTTGATCTCTGCGCTAGTTTACCCCGAGAATACTATATGGGGATGAAGGGAAAGACAAGCCCAACGTAATTATGGGAGAACTCATTTCTCCTTGCTTCCTGTTATTGAGAACATGCTGCAAATAGGCTGACGGCACGGTATCAGCGACATTAACAGTGTTTCCTCTGAGTGGGTGACTACCCCTTTGATCTGCTGAGAAACAGTCACACACACACACACACACACACACACACGGCCAGTTCTGCAAGAATTAAAGATGAGAGATGGGTATATAGTGAGGGAGTAGAGCAAAATATATTAACAAAGAGAGAGAAGAGGGGGGGTGCAGAGAAAAAAAGTCTGAATGACACTGAAACTTTGCTGTTGAGGCCTTATCATCTTCCCTCACACTATTAGTCGCTAGAGGTTAGTGCTGTAACTCACAATATAATATATCTGTAATGACCAAAATCACATTTCACAGTATAGAAGTCTATCTGGCCCATTGCATGTTCCGTAAATCAGTAAACTAGGCCTTGCTGTTCTCTTCATGAGTGAAACATGGAGTAAACTCACGAGCTGTGCTAATAATTTGGATAATCTGTCTCTAAATATTCAGCTACAGCCAGGAGATGGCTATTTTAGCTTAGCATAAAGACTGGAAACATAAAAAACACCTATCAGCACCTTTAAAGCTCACTAATTTACATGTTATATATCATTTCTTTAGAGGGTCCTGCTCTTATTTACAGCGCCACGTAAAGCCACTTAATACAGCATACAATGATTCTAAACATGCATGGGCTTTAAATTCTCTACAACTATTAAACTAGATGAGTACAGAGAGATGCTACTCTCAAACACAGTTTGGATGTTGTTGTTGTAACATGCTTGGTCACAGAGTCTATAGGCGGTACTTTAAAACGATCAACTCTTGTTAATGGAAACAACTGTGCCATGGTGTGGTACTGAACTCCAGACAATGCAACCAAAATGGGTTTAGACTCAGACATTTACTGCAGCTGGTAATCTGTGGCTGACATCTTAAATGGAAAATGATAGATGCCACACAAAAATTAAGTGAAAAATAAAAGGAAAAGGCGTATCCAAATATTTATATTTAATTCCAAATTGATATGTTTGTGTATAACATTTCCCCAGAACGTGTGGTTCCCCACTGCTCCCTGGAGCGAGTTACAAACGATGATCCAATGCTGTAGCGGCACGCAAGCTGTAATTTGAATGCAAACACAATTATAAAAGTGGGAAGCACCACTATCATTAGTGGTGAGAGTCTGAAAGACAGCAGCGGGCGCAGCACTGTGTGTAGATGACTTTACATTTCTCCAAAATGAGTTGTAGTCGTAGAGTTGTCTCATCTGAGACTTGGAGACTGTTTGGGGCTGCTATGGTTTCAGTGAGCCAATCATCCTCAACATCCTGGAAGTCGAAGAAAGAATGAGCAAGAAAAATCTAAGAAAAATGCAAGACAAATTTGAAATCCTAAACTAGCCAAATTAAATAAGCCCTCAGTACCAAAGCAAGTTCAAGAAAACATGGTGTATTGATGCAGTTCAGCCTCTGACAATCTGATAGACTGGTTCAGTTTGTGGTGTACGAAGCCTTGATTTCTGTGTGGCTTCTTCAGGCATAACAGACATTAATATTTGTATGTTCTGGCGGCAATACAAAACCTCAAACAAGGATACCAGTAATCCAGAACTCTTTAGAGGCTGCGGGTACAGACACCTCCGAGTCACATATGTAATTACAAGTAACGTCATGTAATGACACTGCATAACAAAATGCAAATATTTCATGCAGGACAGGAACAAACTTGGTTTGGTAAATACAGACACCTTTACAGGATTTGAAAATATGATATTTCTTGATACAAAGTCACCTAGAGTATCTTTATATGTCTGGGACATATTCTTTGTCCATCAGGTTTACTGTTGAACACAGCAGACAGATTACTCTTCAAAGCATGAACCAATTTTGACTTGTGGGTCACAGACAACCTATTTAAAGTGTAATCATAGATTTCCACCTTCTTTTTTCTACCTGTAGTCTCAACTCGAGTGACGGCCTATTATTAGTCTAAACAGCACTACTCTCCCCCATCATCACGTTTCGCCTGTCGTCTGTCATCACTTTTGCTGTGTGATAGGGGCTGCAGGGGAGACATATTGGATTCAGTGTAATGGGTGTGTTCATTTAATGTTCTTGGAGAGAAGAAAATGTTCTGCAAGTGATTTCAGATATTCTGACATTCATTCAGTTTCTGGCTTTCAGTCCATGAACCAAGAGCTTGGGTTCCAAATTTTTGATTGGAAAATATACTGTAAGCTACTTTAGCTACAACAAGACGTAAAGCTACAAATGAACCGACAGTTGTTGATGACACTGCACGTAAACCACTAAGTGGATTTTAACTACATACAGTATCATTTAAAGTCCTCCTCCTCTTCACTGCGAAAGTCATTCCCAGCAGGTAATATCAGGACTGAAGCTCTGGTCTTAATACGGCCACTGATCTTTGATCCTGTCTGCCAGCCTCTATTCACAGTAGTCACGCATACCACTAACAGGAGTCATCAACAGCGGCCTTTCCCTCGCTCACTGTTTTCTCCCTCTGTCTCTATCTCTCTCTCCTTTTATTTCTCTTCCTCTAATTAATGACCTGTTGTCAGCGTCCTAATTTGCACAGCAACTGTGAGGCCATCTTTAAACTTTCTCAGGGGTTTTAGTGCAATTCCCAATATATGACAAGCCTGAGAACCAACGTGAGTCATTTAAATAAAGTGGGCGCAAAGCTATTTGCATTACAACTCTCTGCTAAATTGACTGTTTTCTAAAATAAGCTTCAGTGTGGAGCAAAACGCTCACAAGGCCAGCTACGTGAGCAGGGTGCATGGAGCATGACTTCCAAAACAAATAAAAGGAATGTTATAGGGATCTCACCCAATAAAACAAGGTACAGATTTAAATGGCTGCATTTTAAATTAGTCACTTTTCATCAGCAGCAGAAATCACAGCACTGCAAGCAAGTGGTGCTCTGCTCTAAAGTTAAATTCAAAGTTAATTCCCCATTTTCTCAGTTTAGCTGGACTAGAAGGATGTGACTCAAAGCCGTATACAAACGTATGTACGCTGCTCGAAACAAGTATGTGGGATAGAGGATAGAGGATAGAGGATACTAACTCTTTTATGCTCATTCTTTCCATCAGTGTTTTGGTGAAACAGTGAGTCCAGTACCGTGACATCTTCTGTCTTGGATTGTTTTGGTTAATGAAGTGTGAGTTTCTGTAGGTGGAGCTCTTTGTTTTTTCAGCCACTGTGGCTGCCACTGCTTATGTTAATTGCAGTTCTTGTTTAGATTATTTAAACCACTGCTACTGCTGCAGGAAACATAAAATGCATCACTTCCTGGGTGACAGAAGTTGCGGAAAGGCTGTTTGAACCAACAAATGTAAAAGTTTTCAAGTAGAAGAACAATTATTTACATGAATATGCCTCAGATTATTGTTTCAAGTGGCTGAATTTCTCATAGTCTTGAGATAAAATGTACTTCTTTCAGTTCACTGTAGTCAGGAAACTATGGGGAACATGAAGCCAAGCCAAACTTTAATCATTTAGACCTTGGATTAAGTTTGTAGCATCTGCTCAGCATCTCTGTGGTGATTCACTGTTCCAACCATAACTGGGACTGTTTTCTGGGCATCTTTTAATTCAAACCATGCATGCCAGTTGCTAAACTATGAAAGGAGGTGAATGAGGTCAACTTTATTTTGGAAAGCAAGGACTGCAGAGTCCTGGCGAGGATCGGGGGGTGGGGGGGGCACCATTATATGCTCCTAGCACCAGGTATTTCAGGAAGGTTGACTCTGAACAAATGAGGGACAGTCAGTCTACGTTTGGGTTCACTGAGTTCATCTTCATGTGAGCTTAATTTATCGTCTTGAAAGACAACCCATCCCCTGCAGACGAAGCGTCCTGACCAAAGTGATTGCTGCATGTCTATTTTACCAGGCTCTCCACAGCCTTCACAGTAATAATCTCACTTATAACAGTTTAACCCCCCCCAACCTTGTTGCACTATGTGGCATTTCAAAGTGCCAGGATATGTCTCAGCCAGATTATGGAGAAGTTTTGAATCTAGCTTTCACACGAGCAGGACACTTGACGAGAGGCTTGTTAAAATAAAAGATATCCAAGTATTTTTTTGTGTCACATTGATCATCATGTAAAAAGGTTACAAATTGTACAAAATAGAGTGAGTGAAGTAAGTTGCAACTCTGCAGAGTTAGATCCTACATCTGGATTTTACCCTATTTACAGACATTTTCAGACGGGATGCAGTGCAAAACACAAGTGCTCATCTGTCTCTGAATTTGACTTGAATCATGAAAACTACACCTTGTTTTGTTGTGGGGTGGGTCATGATTGGCTAGCTGCTTTTCTGCAACACAGAATAAAACAAGACAAAGAGTCTGCAGCCATGCTAGCATCTCTGTGAGGTTGTACAACGTTGCTTTGAGATAAATGCTAACATCAGCATGCTAACATACTCACAGTGGCGACACTAATATGCTGATACTAATTTATTATGTTTACCACGATCACAAGCTTAATGAGCATGTTAGCATGCTAATATTTGTTAATTAGCACAAATTTATAAGATATTTGGTGGCATTAGAGAAAAGTTAGGGGATCACTAAAGCCATTGTATGTCAGGACTGCGTGGGTCTTTACTTACCTTTATTATTGTCAAATACGTTTTGGAGGGGTGTGGACAGCTGACTCTTTGACATCTGCACATAAAGTAGGTTAAGACTGTCTGTCGGGGACTTCTTAATTCCCATCTCATACGTGCAATGGATAGTTTATTTCATTTAATCCGCAAAGGGATATAGACAGATGGGGATTCCCAGCATCCATCTTCTGAAATTAAGACAGTTTCAAAGGTTGCCTGGGACA
This sequence comes from Nannoperca australis, assembly GCA_036023655.1. NCBI lineage: Eukaryota > Metazoa > Chordata > Actinopteri > Centrarchiformes > Percichthyidae > Nannoperca > Nannoperca australis. The sequence goes on along the minus strand of JAVQJD010047921.1, from coordinate 9,373 downwards.
CGTTTTATGAGCATCTTTCATTCGGGGACAAACTCAGACGGCAGACATTCTTTGCATTCCTGCTCTCTTCCAGTAAACACCAGTTGGGTGTTCAAAGGGGCGTTTCATTTCTGCTCTGACTTTCTGTGACAGCAGCCTCATGCATCTAATAACTCATCTGTCCATTGTTTGTCTGGGCTGCTGTGTCTTTCATGTGCCACTCTGTATGCAAATGCGCACATGAGGCTGGAGCTGGGAGACACATGTGAGCCACATGCGCTCAGAATTTCATTCTTGCGCTCCGTCCTCTTCTCTTTTTTTCTGACCACAGTTACACAATTGGCTTTTCATTTTATGTAATCACTTCTCTAGTGAAAAACCACTGGAGTTTCCCAAGTATTAGTTTTTTGCTGCGTGGAGAAGTTGTACTGGCCCATACACATGCTACACCTACTCACAGTAAATCATGCCCAGCATTCTCCAGAAGGCAAACCGCAAGTCATTCAGCGTTGGCACATTCCTCAAAATGGACTCTTTACATCTCCATCACTGTGACAAATATCCTGCATGCCTGTGGGGCTTATCCACCTGGGCAGGTTGGAGAGAAATAGGCTTACCTGCACATACAACAACGGGGCCAAAGGCATTATAGCAAATCAATGGGCTTCAGTGACTTAACGCAACTACGTACAAACCCCACACACATCCTCCTGCTGCTGAGTAAAACACTTTCTGGATTAGATTTTTGTATTCCTTTGTGTCACACGTCACTCACATTTTGGAAAATTCCTCATATGTATTCCAACATCTGTATATCATCAAATGTGATGTGAAAAAAAAGCAAATAAAGTAAAATATTATTGCCCAGTAGCAGAAAGTGGTCATATCAGCAACATGGTTTCTTAGAGTTGGGTTATTGCTAAATATGAATGACACAAAGAAGTTTGTGACTTCAAAAAACATGCCTGTAGTCTTAATCAGAGACTTTAATGTTGCACTGTTTCACGTAGCTTCTTCGTCTTACAGTCCCAAACAGCTATGAAACGTGTTCACAGGCAGAGAGTCCTGCAAACCACAGGATCCTGGTGAAACAGCATGTGCAACAGCTCAGGATTGCTCTGAGAATTACTCACATCCTTGGGCGGGTTTGGTTTTCTTTTTTCTTTTATGCTACTTGATGCTGAACAGATTCAAAGGCATTATGATTCTTTGAACTGTGCTGATGGCATCCTCAGTCAATTACTTGAACAGAGTTTATTGCATTATATCCATGTGAAAACATATTTTATAGTAGAATAGGCTGATGCCAAGGTCAAATTGTATTAGTAACTTCATGTTAATTTACAAAGTTGGTAAATCTTCTGTCAAAAATAGAGGACAATCCACAGAAGAATTACCAATAACGTGCTTGTAATCTATTTTCATTACTAATAGTATATGTTGGATATAAATAATAATGTTTTACAAAAACTAGACTGTATTAGTGGCCTTTTGGTATCCCAGGGTGTCTGAATAATAAAAAATGTCAGCGCTGAATGATGAAATGGTACACACAAGAGATGCCAGAGGACAACTCCATATTACCATTAAAAACAAGCTGAACAGCTGGCGCACATGTGTGCCGGTTATACAATAAGGTGTCTATCAGTAAAGGTATGGCTGTTGTGTGCTATTCAAAGCCAAGTAGTGCAAAAGAGATGCTGACTCAAGATGTTAGACTTGGGGTGAGGGACAGTCTTTAAGCCAAATGGCACTGGACTGAGGACATGACCTGGCAGGGAGCACATGGAGTAGGTTTTTCTTTAGACGGTCCAATAAAGGCAGAAATTGAACCCATATTGTGCTGTTGCCTCGTGGCCCTGACCAGCTGATGCAGGGTGAATGCTGCCTCATCACACAGAGAAAGTGAAAAAAAACTAATGGGAGGAGGATAAAATAAACGAGTGAAAGATCCTTTCAATTCGTGCTATTGGTATATTTTCTTTAAATAGCCTAAAAGTTATAGTTCTCACACACAGTGTATGTGACAGGGCCACAACCTCTCAGAAATATTAGCAGGTAGATGATAAATATTTAAGTTATTCCAGAAAGGTTTGTAGGTTGAAGCTACAAGAAATATCTGAACAGTTAGAGTTACAGTAAATTATTTTCTAAATTGGAGTGGAACTCTGGCCTTTTGAATGTTTTGAATGTTTTTCTTGTATTTCATTGATCAGTGGTTCCCAACCTTTCTTGTTCGACGTACCTCCACAGCCCCATCAGATGGGCCTACGTACCTCTTTATCATACCTCTTTTCATAGAAGGGATGGCTTGTTGGTATTGCACAGTGTTATGTTTTAGTAGTTTTGGTAAAGTTTGCAGTTGTATTACTGCCATTTGGAGTGACAGCAACTGCTTGTTTCAACCACTGACGGCATCTTTATTTGCGCTTTTTGTTGTCTTTCTGCAGTCTTAATCGACTTATAGCTGATTCAGGTTGGTGAAAAACTGATTTGGTAATTGTCCATGTGGAAACTGCAGAAGTATCCCTTGAGGTAGAAATGCCCCTGGTTGGAAAACACTGCTTTGCATGATCACATGAAAGATGTGTGATCAACAGTCTGAAGGGTATATCAACTTGTTTCAATTCAATCTGCCTCTGTATCACTGCAAGGTCAAGCTATTCCAGCTCTATTGTTTCACCTCGGGGCAAGATTAGTTTGTTTATTTTGAGATTTCCATGGAGAAAACACAAAACTGACACAGATTAGAGGAACTCTAATTGTAGTCGAAGTGGGGAACATTTCAGCCTTCAGTGTTTCCAAACACATCATACTGGCCCAATGTCAGGGACACTGACTGGTCTCAAGATATTTACTTTGAAAGACTTATTCCAAGTTTTTAATCAGTCTCATTCGATCATTTCCATAACCAAAATCAAAAGCATGGAATGAATAAAAGAAAAACCTTAAATTGGGCGCACTGTGGTCATGAAATCATGAAGAAAGTTTTTTTTGGAATGAGGAAATAATGTACCAGGCAAATAAATAAGTCTCTGATTTGCTGGTATGTGATTTTGGTATGTTTTTGTTTGCTGAGTTTCATATCAATGTTCTGAATCCACAAATATGCTTATTGCAAGTAAGGTCATGTCAGTAAGCCTTCAAAAGCTCCAATTGATAATAACCCGGAACATTTAATCCGATGATTTCAAAACAACTACGCAATGTTTTTTGCATGCTATCATGTTTCAGATAATATTTCATTACTTATCATATTTACATTGGTTTTCATACATACATGGTGCCACGTTACAGTGTCAGGCTGCAGGGCTAAAACCTGCTTTTTCAAACACAGTTACAAATACATGGCTTTAAGAATTAAAGTGCTCATGGGCGTGATACGTTTGCTTCCTTTGACAGATGACTCCCTCATGAATGAAAATTTACAAATGCTAAATGTACACCTTTTCATTTGCAGCGCTACTAAAAATAACTTCCTGCCCTGTAAGGAGGCTTGACAAAAAGCAACGGGGAGGCTGGCAGAAACAAATTCAACCTGCACCCTGTGTCACACCCACTGGATCAAAGCGGAAGACTTGACTGCTATTGTGCCGTAAATCCTGTTGATATCCACACAAACATGACCCCTCTGGCTCCCACGGCACAGAGGCAGGGCCATAAACCTCCCTGCAGACATTCCTATTCAGTCCTCTGCTGCTGCTGGGGCCGGGCCAGAGCACCATGAAGAGCCATTATTTTGCAGCTATTTCACAGGAGACCCCCACGGAGAAGGTGAAATATGTTGGATGCCGAAGGGGCTGCAGAGAATGGTGCACGCTTGTCTTTTGTAAGTAAACATTGGGGTTGTGCAAAATGGGGATGATTAGCGTGTGACAAATCTAAATAATATTGTTAAATTAGTTACTTTAATCAATTAAATGTTACCTTTGAAAATCTTCCCACCTGCTCTGGAGTGGAAGTTTCACTTAACAAATACATAACGGCGAAGCATCGTCCTTTCGAAAGTCACTGGAGATCATCTGAGAGAAAGAAGAACTTGATTCCAAAGGCTGTAAAATGTGTTGTTCAAGGCCACGTCCTCGCCAGCAGCAATTAATACATTTGTGATTTGTTTTATTCGTCTCTATGTGAAAGTTCAAAGTCGTATTAGAGCCCCTCCACCCAGTCGTATTCACTAGTGACTTTCCTCTGGAATGCAACACAGATGAACCCAACAAGAGAAAAGAACTTTAAAGTAAACACAAGAAATGTTCTCTTCAAGTAAAGAGTAATCACGTGTGCATGCTAACACAGTGCGTTGATGAATGACGTTGCACTGCGCTGCTGTTGTTTAAGGCTGCGCGGCACTGCGTACACTTCTAGGTCGGCACCCCCACTGTGCCAGTGTAGTGATGTGTTGTTTGTCTAACCTCAATCTGAAGACGGCCAAACTCTCATCCACTGAGTGAGAGGAGGATCCTCTGAGTCTCTGCTCAACATCTGCTGGTGAATAAATAAAAACATCCCACCAAAACACACATAAGATGACTCTCTTCTGACAAGCCTACATCCCCACTTTACCCCCGTTTCTTTACCCCATGCTCTGTCCTGGGATGCTCTTCTCTCAGCATCTGCCGTGGTCTCATTGTGACACGAAATAACCTTTGCTGGTTCCACTTGTCATAACGCTGAGTCTGACACAATAAACTCATGACGTCAAGGGAGGTCTCGGGAGGTCAGAGCATTGCTAGTGGCTGCGTCAATTCTGACCGAGCATAGGTAGTAGATGAGTATTTTAAAAGGTTTACGGCCTTTAAAACTTGGATTTTTAACACTAAAACATGAATTGCTGCCATGTATTAGTGCCTCACAGTCAAGCGAGTACTTATGAAGTCAAAGTGTCAACATTTTGGTGTCACATCTTATCCCCAGGAGGGGTTTGCCGAAGATTAAAGTAAAATATCAACTTGCCTGACATGTTCTCAGTGACCCAGATATGTTAAGGAACTTAAATCTAGACGACTGACAACAACATCTGAGCTACACTCACATGCTCAAGAAGAAATATTACTGTCAAGAGTGAATCTGGTTTAAAGGTCAGGGTTTCTTCTTATCCTCCAGAGAAGGACATGTTAAATATCTCAAAACTATGTTGTAATAACAGGATTAAAACCCAGATATGAGCACTATATATTATCATCTCAAGTTAATGAGATCACAAGAAAGGATGATGTTAGTATTTTCATTTATTTTTCCAATTAATCAAGTAATAGTTTCACCTATAAAATGGGAAAAATGCTTATTAGTACACAAGGTGACGTCTTCTGACATTTGACCTAAACATGAGAAATTATACAAAATGATTGATAAACAAATTATTCAACAAACAACTATAACCTGTTCCTCTTTAGTTTAAGTTTTAGTTTAACTGTGGAGTTTATGGAGTTCAAGCTCAAACTCTGTTTTATAATCCTTGAGACAAGACAACTGAGTACATGTCAACACCTCAGCCTATCTCTGCGGGGTTGTGTCCTTTTCTTTGGGGTCATAACCCTGAAACAGCTCCCTGTGTTACCCTGAAGCCCCTCCCACTCCATTCCTGCATCCCGTTGTTGCTCGGCAACCTCATCAACAGAGCCGCCACAGGCCTGGTTTGTATCAACTGTGACTCAAGAGGAGCAAAAATATTAGATATTTTTGGAATCATTTATAACATTTCCCGAAACTATTTTGTCCATTACGAAGGAAATGTTTTGTTTTTTAACATTTTGCCAAAATAAGCAGCTGTTTATTGGGATACATAGTTTTAAGAGACATTACTGTAATAGCATTCCACCACTGATGATGATGTATGCGAGTAGTCTTTAATATTTCCTGTTGGATGATTTATACAAACACTGTCCCACATGAAGCTAAACACGAAGATGTTAAATCAAACTAAACTGGTCCACGTGAAGTGAGAGATAAACATCAGTGTGTGATGTTTGAAAGCTTCAGAGAAAGCTAGTAGAAAGAGTCCAAGTGAGGGCTGTAGAGTAAAAAGAAAACAACAGTTTTAAGGTAGATATTAATCTACTCATTGTTAATAAGTTTGTAGTTGTATAGGCTTGATATGCATTTATGTAAATGAATAGTTGTGTATATTTGACTATGTACTGTATATTGTGCGTGTGTATGATCACATCCGATGTGATGTGTTTGCATGCGTACTTGTTCTATATGATATATTTTGTTCATGTTCTTCATCATTATTTTAATATGGATTTAGGAGACTAGCTTTTGGGCTAAAAGAAGAGAAGACAACATACAGGCAAAGAGGAGGATGCTGACGTGTGAGGCTGCAGAGCCTTCAACGTATGGTAAAAGAAAAAACATCAACTTCTAAAAAGCATATGAAAATAGTAACGGGAATCTGATTGGTCACTTAGAATGGATCATTTCGTTCTGGCACCAAAAAAAGCTAAAGTAGCAACCGAGTAAGTGGACCGTGGTGTGTTTACTGAGCCCTGCAGGAGCTGCTCTGGAAGTCGTTTTCCCAAAATTCCAAAAACTGACTAACCGACGTAAGGAGAAACTTCCTTTAGTTTAAAGTTGAGCATTTCTACATGATGCCAAGCTGTTTTCATACACTGCAGATGCATTATCACAATCCACTACCCCTCTACCATCATCCATAGGCACCTTGGGAAATTGAATCAGCTTACAAGCATTTCAATGAGCCGGTGCAGGTTTCTCTAAGTGTTATGGGAGACCTCCAATTAATCCTTTTACCTTAAACTGTTATGCTGATGTTAGCCAGCATAACAGTTTTTGTTCAATTTTCAATGTTTTCCGGCGGACTGCTGTGAGAAAGAGAATAGCTGCTTCCAACGTCTGTCAAAATCTTTAAAAGTGACTTTACAGCCCTGCTTTTCCTTTTTGTGCCTGAATAAGTCTAGTCGGGACAAAAACAACAACTTTGGAAACAGGTCGCCTATATCGAGCACAGATTTAATGCTAAAGCCGGAGGATAAAATACCAAACCTGAAAGTACAAATGGGGAAGCTTAAAGTAAACACTTCAGTGAATGTCTGCGTGACAGACATTTTAACATCTGTTTTGTCAGACAGATTTAGTAAACAAAGGATTTCTCCCTCTGAGACCAAACACACTGAGAGGTTCTCAGCGGCAGAAACCCGCCCCACATAAGCCTTTAGTAAAGACATTAGACTCCAGAACATGTACACATAACCTCTTATGTCCCACTGACTCTCCACTGATAACATGAAGTAACATGATGTTGCAGGATGAGCAGGATGTTGCCTCCAGCTAGCAAACATCTTGACATTGAATGGAGGGTGACAGTTTGCACGTATGCTGGCAAAGTAGAAATAAAACACCAAAATAAAAGTCGAGACATACAGTATTCGTCTGGTATTGGGACTAAAATACGTTTTAAAAACAATGAACTAAGGATAACTTTTTCTCATGTTCGTGTTGTTTATTCATCACGTTTACACCATGTAAATAAGTTTGAACATTTCGACACCAACCGTTTACAGTACAGTAAAATAAGAAGCAAAACAAAAGATACATATCGCAATATAACCATGACAGAAGATGTTATCCATGTCAAGCAGCCATTGTAGCAGCCATCGATTATCTTAACATTTTCTTTTACGTTTCAACATCTTGTCAACATTTGTTCAATGTCAGAATGACTGACTGCCCTCAGAAGCATTTGTTTAAATGCCTAAAATGACCTATGGACACAACAGAAGAGTTGTATTATTACCCTTGTCAGTAAGAAACAAACAGTGTGTGACTTTTACATATTTCACAGCCCGTTTCTCACAAACTTCAGCCAAATAGTTTCTGCGCCTGAACCCAACCGAACATATCAGAAAACAGCTGTGTGAGCGAATCAACGGCTTTGGGAGGCAAACATATTCTGTATTTCGTGGTTTACTTTGCAGGATTGGTTTGAATGACCCGTGAGACACTAATGTCTTACAATGAGCAGCTCCTGAGTGAGCAGGTGGTAAGAGGAACCATTGAACCGTCAGTTGTTCACTCATGCTCTAAATAGCTGCTGAAAGATGTCTCACTCAGAGGTTCTTAACTTGGTGGTTGTGACTGACGGGGAAAGGTCACATAGGGGTCAAAGGAAAGGTTGTTAAAAAAAAAGTGTGAATGATGGAAATTAAGGACAAATAGTGTGGTATAAATTAAGTAATCAGAAATAATTTCTCTGTAGCAGAGGAAACAGGAAGGTGATGGCTGAGATGTCATGATGAAGTGTTTGAGTAAAAACCATATCAGGTGTCCAATCAGATCAATAAAAAGCACTAATGGAATTGAAGAATACCAAATAATACCAAAATGGCCTAAAAGAACTGCAAGTGAAACTGGTCCCTGAACATAACGTGCACTTTATTCTGAATACCGTCTCTCCACTTCAGGCCGGGTTCACTACACACTGCGGGCAGCATGACGGCAGTAAAACCATTACACCTGATGTAAACAATCCCAGGACGTTGGGAGGGGAAGATAGTGCCTTGCCAGGCTGTGGAGTGCACATACCTGCACACGCCGTGCAAACAAGTCCTCACCGAGAGGCTATTTTTTGTCTTTTAGTGTCTCTGCCAGGTCTCGATCCACACCCCATTCCCCGCAACTGCTGGCATCTAAGACACTCATCTAATTGTGTGTAGCTTGATTGTGGCTGTGCAGGTCTGGACCGATCCTCCCTTCTGTCCATGCCCCTGTGTCTCTGTTTCAACACTGTTTCTCTTGGCTTTTCTTTTTTAACTCTCTCTGGGAAAGGGACGCAGCAACATTTACGTCACTCCAAATTGTGCAGACCGCTGAAAGTTGTTCCTAAACAAAACCATGTAACTGTGCTGCTTCTGCCGTTTATACAAAGTCCATCAGAATTAGCTTTGTGAAAACATCCTCAATGAGCTCAGATTTGCTTTCGCTGATGACGCGAGACAAGGAGAGCTATTGTAGTGCCTCTTGTTGTGCTGAGCGAGCTGAGAGGCAATCAGAGTGATTTCTGTCCAGCTCTTAGACAGATTAACGGGCAGGGCATATGGAACAAGGCTCCCAGGATATTTATGTACGCTAAAGAGGTATGTCAGGAATGTGGACATGGCAGGTGACCTCTCTGTATTTCCAAATAAGGCCGGCTGACAGTTGTTTATTGCAGCTTTTGCCCAGGTCACCACAGATTGTGTTTGTTTACCGGAGGAATGTGTGTGGAGACGTAGAGGATGACCACTGTTTGAAATTCTCCCCAAAATTATGTCTATGGTAACAACATTTTTTTATTTTTTCTAACTTGCTGAACATGAGACCTGTGTGTGTGTGTGTGTGTGTGTGTGTGTGTGTGTGTGTGTGTGTGTGTGTGTGTGTGTGTGTGTGTGTGGAG
>JAVQJD010047893.1:0-21622 GCA_036023655.1 Nannoperca australis | reverse complement strand
ATCTGTAAATATGTTATTTATATATATATATATATATATATATATATATATATATATATATATAGTCCATGACAGAACGTGATGGTAAGTTTTTGAAGTTTTTGGGATTAAATGATTATTCAACTCATTACAAAAATAATCAACATACTAAGTGATAATGAAAATGATCATTATTTGCAGCACTTAATTAATTACACGCCTGCTTTCCTTCTCTTCCTCGATTTAACAGCCATCATTTAAAAATATGCTTTCATAATCCTGTGGTTCCCTTGTTAACAATAAACTGGTTGATGTATTAGGTGATCGACAGACACTTATTCACCAACACGTTTTATAATCTGGCTAATTGACTGACTTTTAAATGTGTCAGGAGATGCTCTCAGAATACATTTTTCTCCACTTCCTGGCGTTTTACAGACTAAACGATTAATCGATTCAAGGATGTATAAATAATTAAAGTAGTCGTTCCCTGCAGCCCCCCAAAATGGCTTGGAATCGGTAACACCTGGTTTATACGAGTTCGGATGGCGGACACAGCAGCTGTAGGTGCAGTACGTGAAGGCAGCACGTCTCCCAAAATTCCAATTAAGCAGCAGAGTGAAGCCATCAGGCAGGTCCAAGCATGCACCGGCTGCAGGGTGGATGGGAGGGTGGGTGTGTGTGTGTGTGTGTGTGTGTGTGTGTGCGTGCGTTTCCCAGGCTGTCAGTGGACAGATCCGTGCACAATAAAAAAAAAAAGAAAAACAGCTTCTGCCTTCATTCTCCATTCATACTACTGACATGACAGGGATGCTATTTCAGGATCTCACCTGTTTCCAAATCCATTCAGCTGCAGCGGGGCCAATTGTGAAGGGAATACACCTCCAGCGTGGAGGGGTAACTGCGCATGTGCGTGTGTGACTGAATAAGTTAATGTCAGAGAAAATGGCAACAACTGACACAGCTGGTGTGTTTGAGTGTGACTTTTTTAAGAGACTAAACAAAGAAGGCATCGCCTTCTGTTGGTGCTGTAGCATCGTCATCCACGCCCAGGCTGTACAGTAAGTCTGTAAATCGAGTCAGGCAAAATAACAGCGGAAGATGGGCGTCTGTTCTTTCAAAATAGACATTTGGATATGCATGAAGAATGAAGTGGTGAAGAATATATTTACTTTTGCTACATTATAGTCCGTTGCCTTTATCTTCAGTAATGCATTTAATGAGCATGTATTGATAAATGGGACCAGAAGCAATGGTGGTGGTCCAAGGCGTCTTATCAGGTAGGCCTAATGCAAGCAAATGCCCCAGGGGAGTTCAGGGGCTGCTGAATATAATAGGAAATAGGAAAAAATAGATCACAACTTCAATAAAATTAAAGAATATGCACGACTAAAGCAGAAATTTAAAATAATCTTGAAGGTTTTGTCAAACAATATGGTTTTGCGGATACATGTTGCATGTTATCTAGATCTTTACAATAGCATTATTTTTGTCAGCTGTTGTTAATTTTATAAGTCACCTAAGTTAGAGAATAATGTAAAATAAAGTTGTGCAATCAAGCCGTGACTGTGTGACTGTCCTGGTCTAGTGATGAATGTATTTGCCTTTATTTTTGCTAAATATATCTATCAAAGATAGCTATCTGGACTGCTAGCTAGCTAACTGGTGTATGACATGTAAAGACTAGCAGTTTATTTGAACTTCAACAAACAAGGGAACTCTCATAGGACACAAAAATACTTTAAGACAAGATATACATGAAACAAAATGCAATATAAAAAGCTTATAACTTGTTCCTTCGACATATTTTTTATTTTTATCGTCTGTGTTCGTTTTATTTCTTTTAAGCAACTTGTTAACGCGCCAGCGAGCGGTGGTTTTATTTTGAAAGCTGGAACAGGAAGTGTGCAGTTTAATCCCGGTTACCTTGACAACAGTGCATCTGGCTACACCGATAGGCACCGGCCAGTGCGGTAGGTTCGGGGTAAAGAGGTGGCGAGTACAGCGGGACTGGAGAGCTTCGTGTGGAGGCGGACAGGGCTTCACCTCCCGCCTGTTATTAGCCGGGGCCACAGACCAGACAGGAGCCTCTGTTCGGAGGGAGGAGGAGTTTGTTTGTTTGTTGCTTTTCACCCAGGGTTATACTCTTTACTTTATACCAAGGGATTCGCTTTGGAGCCCCCCGGTTTCCACCGTTTGTTTGCGCTAAGGATACTTAGGAGATTACGGATTGCACGTGAATGGACTGAGGTTGTAAGGCGCGAGGATATCCGTGCACGTTAAACCTGCTCTGCAGCATCAGTAACAGCTATATCACCGTGCAGCAGCAGCAGCATGCAGTGAGAGGTATCCCTTCAGATGCTTTCCCACTCCAGGCAGTGAAGGAAGGGGTCGGAGGGGTGGAGGATTATATGGGAGATTTGTTGGATTGTCATCACCCCGTCGTTGTAAACTTGTGTCCGGGATGGGGAAGGAGCAGGAGCTGCTGGAAGCCGCCCGGACCGGGAATGTCGCCGTGGTGGAGAAATTATTGAGTGGGAAGAAGGGGATACTGGGGTCAGGCTCCGGCTCCATCCCTCTGCCCAACCTACTGAGGTAAGAAGCCGCTCTCATCTCCTTCCCATGACCGCTACAGTGTCCCCGGGAGCCCCGGCAGTGCTGGAGGGGATTCCTGGGGGGGAGTTCCCGTGCTGCAAAATTAGTCATAATTTAGTTTCATCATAGGTCAGTGCACTAGAAATGAGCCAAGGAACCATTACTCCAGTCACAGCTTCACTCCTCGCAGCTGCAGTATATATAGGGTACTGTATCAGCTGCATATTTATTCCATATGGTGTCCCTGAGATAAAACCTTATAAAAATGAAGTGCTTTAAGAGCTTTGTGCAGGGTTGCAGCATGCTGCATGACACAGGAGAGGAAAAAGAAAGGAAGTCTGTTATGCAAAGTCGAGAGTGTGAAGCAAAGTGCACTTTTAAGGCAGAGAGAATAACCTCAGGCTACAGGCCAAATATGCATGAAGCACACAGTGTATCTCTGACAGAATTGACCAATATGTGACACTCTAAACTGAAGGTTAGTCATCCCCTGTCCTCTCAGGGCGCCACTGTATCTGTCGTCGTGTTGGGGGAAGCCACTGCTCGTCGAGCACAAAAGGAGCAGACAGTACCTTCATCTTGTCGACTCTGACAGCTGTCAAGAGGTTGATTTCTTGAGCATGAGGATGAGAGAGTGTGATGCTCGGATGATGATTGCATTTGTAACGACTCTAGTTTGAACTTGAGTGTCTTTATGTTTATTTTGTGTGGACATTTTGTGTTCAAGGAGTCACAAAAACCACCGCACCTTCCTGTCTTTATAGTGACTGCACTGACTGGTTATTATAGGGTATTCTCGTCTGGCACAGTATCAATAAAATTGATCCTATAGGGATATTGCTGTGGTGTTTGTATAGCAGTATGTGTTCACATGATGCTGGGAAGGCCTGACGTGCAGGCTGACCAAGTTGGTTGCAAAACAGCTCTGCATACATGTGCTTAAACAAACATGGATTTCCTGAAAAGGTTTGTTTTTTGAGACCACTTACAAGCACCTTCTTAAAGCCTCCTTTTCTTTACGAACTCAAACCGCAAAGGCTTCAATCTGGCCACGAGAACAACTGCTGAAGTTGTTATTGTCCCCTCCTCCCGCCCCTGCAGCCTCACCCTCTCTCTGCTGAGGCCGAGGCTGAGCCAGGTGATTAGGATCAAAGGCTGGGAGCGTCTGGGAGGAGTACCACCTCGGGGCCCTTGGGCAGTGTCTCACGACCGGCTCACTCTGTCATGGAGGATGTTTGTCTGGGGACTCCTGCAGGACCTTAAAGGGCAAGAAGTCGTTTAGAACAAAGAAAGCTTAATTTAAACACTTATTTTTGAATTCATTGGAAGTTGGCTCCAAGTGAGGATGTATTAAAATGAAGTTTGTAATCAGAAGCTTCCCCCTCCAGACAGAGGAAGCGACAGGATAGTTTTGAGCAGGTCTGCACGCACAGAAAAAAGTTTCCTAACAGTACAACAGCTGATGATCAATTGTTGTCTTCTATGAGCAAACTAAAAGAGGAAAAAGTGGTCGAGAGCATTGTTTCTGTGTCACTGCTGCTCATGACACCTGTGGCTTATGGCGCGTTTGATATACTGTTGTTTTGCGATATCTGTGTGTTCATGTTCTTTTTCTGCACATAATTTCCTCTAAATTGTTTAGGTGGGAGGGAATTATAGAAGCTGCTTGCATGCTGGTGTTTTGTTGTTGGTTCCCACATAATCTGCTTTAGAAAGAGAAGTAGGATTGCCTTATAACAACTGCGTCCCAATACAGCTGTATACAGAATTATATACTTAATGTCAGACTATTGCTGCTTTTTATTAGCCATGCTAGCAGCTTTGGTCCAGACTAAAATATCTCTACAACTATGGATTGCCATTAAATTTCATGGTCCCCAGAGGATGAATCCTACAGACCTTGGTGATGCTCTTCCATTTCCTTTAATGCCACCACCAGGCCAAACTTTACATGTATCCAGTACAATATCTTAAATTCAACTTAGTGGATTGGCAAAACATATTGTACAGACATTCATGGTTCCCAGAGGATAATTCCTAAATGGACCATCATCAGTTTAAAGTTTTCATTTTTGTTTATGACCAAATACCTGCAAAGCTATGGCATTCCCATCAGCCTCAGCTGCACTTTGCTCCTCGCACGCTGAACTAAGATCATGTACATGTTACCTGCTAAACATCGGCATGTTAGCATGCTGCTTTTAGCATAAAGTTTTCAGCCACATCTCATGGCCTTCATCAGGGGATGGAGTTTGCTCACTTGTCATGGAGATAGTTTAGTTGTTACCTTGAGGCCTACATTAAGAGAAAAGTAAAAAAAAAGGGGGAAAAAAGCTTTTTTAGTATTCATATGGACTGTTTAAGTATGTTTTGTCACTTTTCCATGTGAGCACACTACATTCTCAAACCTTGATTAGAATTAGTGTGTAGTCTGGACCTTCACTGATAAAACGTTTGTTTGTCCTTCATGCCACGAATCTGTGTTTATAAAAGGGACTTAACAGAAAATAATACCCAACTTGTTACTGTATGTATCTCATCTACCACATCCCAAATCTCTAAACATTGTTACGTAGTGTGTTAGCTTTGCAAATTAGGATTTGATGGATTTATTGAAGGACAGTGATTATTTACAAAACACTGAATATATTTGAAGCTCATTGAGGAGACAAAAAATGTTGGAATAAATGCAGCTTTTAGGTCGATACACCCTAGAACAAAACCCTAAAATGGAGCGTGAAGTTGAGGTTGTATCAATGCATTATGGGTGGAAAAACCTCTGTAGTTTTTGGCGTTGTTCGGTGAGTTATGTTTACTGTGTTACACACACACTCGGCTTTTATTGGATCACGACAGCGGCCCATCAGGAGATGTCTGTAAAACACTGTCTGCACATCTGCTTGTGTGTGTGAGGGACCAGTTGTGTGACACACCTCCTAATAGAGAGCTATTTGCACTTTAGCACATGAGTGAGTCAACGGAGAGGTCACAGCGGAGGAGTGGGTGCAGGCTAACGTTATGAGAATGATCTCCGGGAATCAATGCATAGTTTCCCATCTTAAGGCCTCTGAGCCATTCACAGCATTCCTAAGTCATGAGGTTCCTCTTTTTCTGCTGAAAGAATTGCACCAAACCGCCAAGTGGGACATGAGCACGGACACACACATACTTTGTACGTACACACATGCATAAGCACAGGATGTAGGGAAGACGATCCTCTGGCTGTAACGCTACAGTTTTGTGGTGTGGAGCACTGCACACGAACACACACGTGCACAGTGGAAAATCAATACTGGATGATCTCATTGCTGTTTTAATGGGTCATATTCTCCTGTAGATGACCTGCACTGTACATGGTGAATGTAGATGATACTGGGATATATCCAGTGGCTACAGTTGTGTTTAAAAAAAGGGACGTTTTCCTTTAACAAAGGCTTCTTCCTAGATTCTTCCTATTGCAAAAACCATCATCTAAGAAG
Organism: Nannoperca australis; assembly: GCA_036023655.1. Lineage (NCBI taxonomy): Eukaryota > Metazoa > Chordata > Actinopteri > Centrarchiformes > Percichthyidae > Nannoperca > Nannoperca australis. The sequence continues at coordinate 15,569 of JAVQJD010047893.1, read as the reverse complement.
AGCCAGAGATACTAATGTCTCCACAAACAGTAGCCTTAATAGACCAGATTGCATTGCAACTAACTAATAAGTTATTGAAAGGTTGCTCAAGCTGTAAGAAAATGCAACTTCTCGCTGCACAAGCTGTGTGGCAAAGTTAAGCATAGTGCGAGTGTTGAAAGGAAGACGATGTAAAAAGAATTTTACGGTCTGTAATCGTACTGTGTGTGCTGTCTTATAGAGGAAATGAGGACGGATGCATGTGCTGAGTGCGACAACATACTGACTGTGATGGAGTGATGGTGATTGAAAGCTGATACACTCAAAGGGAATGAGTCACGATACAGCAGATGGTGGCTGATCCCTCCTCACTCTCGCTTAATAATGTTCAGGGGGAAAGCCTGTCTTGTTTTTTGGCTGTGTGTGTGTTTGTGTGTGTGTGTGTCTAGGTGTGTTTACCTCCCCTCCTTTGCAAACAAACAGCCTTTAAGTGTAGTGAAGTGACTCCCAAAGGAGACACACACACACTCAAACACACACTTGTGTATGGATGCTCTGTTTTAATTGGCATCCTCACAGGCGGTCTCCCCGACGTTTATTTTCTGATGTCTTCCCCTGCTTGTGTTGGAGTCTTTAAGCAGCTCTCCATCTTTGTAGCTCACAGCACGGGGCTCTGTGTGTGTGTGTGTGTGTGTGTGTGTGTGTGGGTGTGTGTGTGTGTTTGTGTGTGTGTCGTCCAATGAGGATGAACAGTGAGAAAGAAACCCATTAAAAAACACATCTTAGTTTTATTTTCTCAAGTTGTTTCCCGGCCGTAACACTGTAGCTTTCTGTTTGCGGAAACTGCAAATCCGATGACCAAAACCAAGTCTGGCAGTGTGTGTGTGTGTGTGTGTGTATGCGTGTGTGCGTGTGTGCATGTGTGTTTTTGTCAGTTCGAATAAGTGACATAACTACTGTCCTTACATAACCAATAGTAGTATTTAGGGTTGCGTGAGCTGATGGGGGAATCCAAGAAGTGCATGAGGTGCAAGACAGCCAAAATAAATCAAAGGTTAACTTAGGAGAATGCAAGTCGTATTAAGAGTCGGATTAAGAGGACTACACATGCGCACACACGACCTACAAACATCTTGTCACAAATTATTGTGCATATGGAACTTTCTGTTCCTTCAAGTTGGAGGTTTATGTACAAGTCTCATAAGGGGTGGGTAATATAAATAGTTTTAGTCATTTTTCAAGCAAAAATAAAATGCAAATTGTGTTTTTTAAATCTTTTTTTCACTTGAATAAAGCTTGAAAAAAATCCAGCAACACGGGGTCTCTTTAGTAAAGCTGCATGATTATGTGCAGCAGGAGTCATCCAGTGAATCTTTTTGCTTTGGTTTGGGTTCAACAGTGGCGTCAGCGCATTGAGTTTGTCTGGAGCCACATTGATGAAGAGGGGATGAAGGTGTGAAAATGTGTGTGTATGTTCACGTTTATGTGTGTGTGTGTGTGCGTGATCAAACTCAGACGCTTCTTACATCTCCATTAGGGTCCGGGCCAAACGCTCCTGCAGCATCCTGCCAAGAAACTGAGACCTCCATACTCGCCAAGACACACACACACACACACACACACACAAACACACTCTCTCTCTCTCACTCTAAGCCTCTGTCTCTCTTTGTTCCTCCCTCAATCTAAATCTTAGTTGTTTTTTTTCCGAGTCTCAAATCTCCATCCCTCCCTCCATCTGGTGCCTTGGATTCTCTGTCAATATCTCTCTGGCTTCCTCCTCCATCACTCACTTCACTCCACAATCTCTCTCCACCCTCTCCACCCCTCCAGAGACGGACGACCCAGCCTCCCTACTGTCGCTCTTTATCATTTTCTCCTCCCCCTGCTCCCCACCTATCCAATACTGCTCCCTTCTCTTTTTCTCTCCATCTCGCACTCACTCACATCTCACTCGCCACTACATCTGCTATCACCACGTGAGAGCATATTTTACCCATCATGCCTCTCAGCGCGACATCGGTGTTGGTTGACGGTGGCAAATGGGGAATTCTAGAAATCCGTTGCTCTTCTGAGAAATGTACAAACTACAACCTGAGATTTATTAGTGTTGTCCAGGTCACGTCAGAAAAGGGAGCAATATCAATCCATCCATCCATTTTCTACCGCTTATCTGGGGCTGGGTCGAGGTGAACGTCCCAATCTGGTGGAGTGATGTAGTGGGGAATAAAAATGACTAGACTATGACCTCCAGGCGGTGATTGCAAATGTAAAAAATTACAAATATTTATAAAAAAGTCAAGGATGTGATTGTTTTTAGGTTTTGTTTGCTTTCTCTGTGCAGTTTGTAATGTAGGAAAGTCAATAGTTGTGTTAGCATAGCTTGGCTTTATGTACTTTATTATCTAAGTGATAAAGTAGCAGTTCGGCTCAAATGCCTTCTTCAACACTGACAGATTAATACTTGTCCTTTTCTTTGCAAATTTTCTTTGCAAATGTTACAAAAGTGCACATTAATTTGTGGCAGTTACAATCACAGTTGTAGCATTGTAAATTTCATATAATTGCAATCCTCAGTTACAGTAGAATTGTCAGCTTTATTAATTAAATAAATTAACTGTACAATGTGCAATTTAGTTAGACCTGTTAAGGTGTGTTCAGACGAAACGCAGAGCAAATTTTAGAAGTGCTGCTGTATAACTGTACCTATAATCTAACCTTTAGCTTACTTTGTTGTGCTTTGATACTATCGATCCCGTAGACATCCAATAATTAAGCTAAGAGACGTGACAAATGCTTCAACTGGTTTTTCTGACTCTGTGTGAGTTGCTAAAATGGGCAGTTCCCCCAAAAACAGAGCATGGCGGGTGGAATTGGCCAATATGCAGTATGGTTGGCAGATCTGGGTAGGATTTGGCCGGAGTTGACCCTTGGAGTTATTAATTATGAGTCTGGCATGAATGTGCCAACAGGATGTGCGAGATTTAGGCTGTTTGGCATTGCGTCTTTGGCTGCCTGGGTAATTTGTTTGGTTTATTTTTCCCACGGAAGGCTTCTTATAAACCTTTAAAGGAGGATATACATGTGGATTTAAGTCGTTTTTATTATTTATTTTCAACCTCCAGCCATTGGTCTTTGGTTTTGATCTACTCACCCAAGGTATATTTTTCTATTTGTAATCATACACTTAGACCATACAGGATGTAACCTCTCAGGGATACACACATGGATGTGATAAAACACTGGACTATGTTACCTGTTAATCTAAGTATGAATGATATATCAGTAAATAAACTGATGGAAAAATGTTTTTTGCTCAAACGTCAGATTTCTTTCTCAGTTATTCTTGACAGATGAGAAACCATAGATTTATATCTATGTAAGAAACTGCTTTTAGAAGATCGTATAAAGGTTTAAACCATAGCTGTTGTAAAATCTGTGTAAATCACCACTGTCGTGGCTTGTTGCATAAATATGTAATGAAGGACGAGATTCATGCTGCTAAATCCATTAACAGGAGGGTGTTGCAGGGAATTTCTTGTTAATTTAATTCTCTCATGACTTCCCCCTTTGTTAACTTCAGCATAAGTAGATTTTGCACACTTCCTGTTCTGGTCATGTTGTGTTCGGTCCTGAGGAGGCGAACATGTTGATAATGAGTGGAGGAGACACAGAGGCAACATGCTGCCGGAGGATGGACAGAGGGAGAGGTGTGACGCCCGGTCTGTCACGCTAATCTACAAGTCTGTGACCCCACATAACACAGCAATTGTTGTGGAGACACACACACACACACACACACACACACACACACACACACACACACATTCCACCCGGCTCCCTGCTCTCTGATAGATGGCAGTAGCTAATGAAGTGCTGCTTTTGAAGTAGATAAGATGTGGAGAGAAGAGAGCTAGAAATGCTAATGTCATTATGTGGTTGGGGCAAGGGCTACGCTGGAAAGCATTGGGGGGAAGTTATGCATTTAAGTGTGAGTGTGTGTTTCGTGGGATTGGACTCATATGGGCTTTCGAAGTCCAATCCTGATATCTGGCAAGACTTAGTTTTGTGCCCACATTCAGTATTCAGGAGAAATTGCACACAAAACATACATTGTCGTTTGATATTTTAATCATTAACTTCCCACTGTTTTAGACAATATTGTGTAAGTCTGGTGAAGACCCTTCCCTGTTTCAACATGACAATGCCCCCATGCACAAAGCCAAGTCCATCAAGAGATAATTTTCCCAGTTTGGTGTGGAAGAACTTGGCTGGTCTGCACAGAGCTGACCTCAACCCCATCCAACACCTGTGTCTGACCTCACTCATGCTCCTGTGGCAGGATGGGAGCAAATTCCTGCAGCCAGGTTCCAAAATCTTGTTGAAGGCATATATAGCTGCAGATTAATGCCCATGGTTTTGCAATGAGATGTTCAACAATCCCACATGGGTGTAACCTTCAAGGCAGTCCATCATCTTTCTCTGGTGAAATATCTCCTCTGAAGCAGCCAGTGCCGTGACAAATGCGTATAGGAACATTAAAGAGACATGCATCATGAATACACATCTGCAGCATGCTATGCACAGACACACACTAACGCGCACACATTAAATATACATGTGAAATAACATGCAGAAAGAGTGAGTCAGAGATGGGCCGTAAAAAGGGAGTGATTTGCGCTGCAGTTTAACACATTCATTCATGAAAAAGCTCCTTTAGAATCTTTAGTCTGTGCAAATATGGAGTTTTCCCAATTATGCAGCACTGCCTCAGTCTCTCTCTCTCTCTCACACACACACACACACACACAGCTAATCACCTCAGATTGGTGTGCGGCTGAACGCCTCCCCAGCTTGTGACAAAGAGACTCCATATGAATATTAAACACAAATCCAGACTGTGTGTGTGTGTGTTCCCCTGACATATAGATGCTTACAAGTGTCTTATGTAATTTGTCACCAGGTGTGTGGATAACAATGGCCTTTACTTCCATGTATGTATGAGTGATGGAGCTGAAGGCTGAGTTTACAGTGTGTGTGTGTGTGTGTGTGTGTGTGTGTGTGTGTGTGTGTGTGTGTGTGTGTGTGATGCCTAGCCAGGCTGTGATGGGCTCTTTAATTCCCTCCGTGATTGATTCCCCACTCGTCTTCTCCTCAGTGCTGACATCGAGAGAGCGCGTGCAGAGCAACCAGGAAGTGAATTACCTTGAGCTGACACCTTCCCACGGGATGCACATTTCCCAGCAGGCTTTGCTGATGCCAACAGATTGCCTCTTGTCGTCTTTTTCCCCTCTGTCTCCCACTCACATGTGCACACAGCAGCAATGCACTCAGTCATGTGTGCTACAGGCTCGTAGAAGCAGCATCATGAGAATGTACAGATAAATGTATTCAGACACTCATATACACTCCATGTCCGCCCACACATAGCTAACATAACTCGCGTGTATGATTGAATGATTTAGTGAGCCAGAAACTACTCAAGTGTTTTCATTTCGACTCTCTCCTTTCCCTTTTCAGAGCTTCATTTGTTCTGATTAAATGTTAACATTTTATTAAAAACAGACACTTTTAGCTAAATGCTAGCCACCCTAAACATGCTAACATTCTCACAATATTAATTCTAACATGTGGATCTGACTGCATTAATGTCATTATTAGATTTTATGATTTCATGACAGGGTGAGGGGTTTATCACCATGTGAGAGATATCTTAGCTGTCAGAAAAGTCCGATAACGCTGACGTCAATGTTTTTCCCCCACTTGGCTGGCTGTAATTACGGTCTCAGTCACATGGCATGAATAAAACATTTGTTTCAGGTGTGAAGTCATAAATAGACTAGATGAGTAAGAGAAGCACCAAAGTTATTACAATTCATCCCGTGGGGAACTTGAATGTCTGAAACAAATTTTATGGCAATCTATCCAATAGTTGTTGAGACATGTCACTCAAAATCACAAATGTCACCTACAGGGTGGCACAAGAGGAAAAGTCAGAGGATCGCCAAAGTCATTAGGATTCATCCTCTGGGCACCACGAATGTCTGAACAAACTTTCATGGCAATCCATCTGATAGTTGTTGAGATAATTCAGTCTGAGTCAAAGTGGTGGAGAAAAATCCACTGTGTTTAAACGGTTTTAAGTTGTAAGAAAGGTGGATATTGTGACATCTACCGGTAGGGTGTGCCTAGTCTGGAGTTCAATCCAGAGTTTAGATCAAAACTTATTCCTATAACACGGCTTTACCTTCATCCATTACAGGTGAGTGAAGAGGCTGACCTGCAAATTTAAAAAGTTATATTAGTTTCTGGATGGGAAAACTTTGCGGCTCAATATCTCCGACTTTAACTTCTCTGAATGCAGATGGAGCGTCATCCAGTGCCGCAGTTCACCCCTCTCCTCCGGTGCGACTCCATCACCAGCGTACTCCATCTTCTTGATAATGAGCCTCAATAACTGGACGCTTTCCATAAGTCTGTCTCGCCATAACCTCATTCTTCGTTTCCCCTGGCCAACTAGAACTATGTGATGAATGAGTCTTTTTTTAAAATATATCAAATATTCATCTGCCCCTAAACTGCTGAATGAGAAATGGAGAATATATCATCCACCGAGTTCTCATTTTATGTTCCCCCACTCCTCAATTCAGAGTTCACTTATCCCAGACAAGAAGCAAGACTCAGAAAGCAGCCGAGTTATCCTGCAGATTGTTTTATGCATGACGGTTAAGTGCGAGACTCCTTTTACTGATGGGAAGGCAAATCAGTATCCAAAAACACTTTCTTAGTCATGATTAGACTTGCCTGCGGTGCATTATTTTGGACCTTTACTAAGATTGGAGAGATAGGAAGAAAACAGGGAGGGCATGAAAAGGAAAAATCTTTTATTTTTTACTCTTAATTTCTTTCTTTTTCCACCCAACTCTTTGGACTCTTTGTTCCAAACTGTTTTCCAAAGAGGGAGTGGGAGTCTCCCTCCCCCACAAAAAAAGAAAAAAAAAAGTAAGAATAGAGAGGAAGCAGACAAAGATGTTTGGTGAAATACTCCTGGATGGATAGTGTGTTTGTGTGTGTTGGGGGAGGAGGAGGAGTGGTAGAAAGGTCTGAAGGTGTGTGTGAAGGTGTTGTGTGTCTGTGGCTGCAGGTTGTATATGCTGCACGTTTACACACCTGGCAACCCCAGAGGGACGGGTCTAACCTCAACACAACCTTTCTCTCACCTCCCCCTTTTTTTCTGCCTTCATCCTTCACATTTGTGCTTCCTAGTTCCTCATTTATTATGTAGACCTTAAAGGGATTAAAAACACAAGTAAGCAGACATTATTGAGTAAAAAATATGAATACTTTAACAAATTGAATACGTTTTTCTAGCTACATATTTGAACTTTAACATTTTCAACATAATTCAACCACTTTGTACATCTTTTGTCATACAAAAAGTTATGCCGTATATAGAAGTGAGCTGACCAGACGTTGCAGCCTCATCTCTGCTTGAGGCTAACGGCTCAAGGCTACGTTAGCCGCTACTAGTTTTTTCTTCGCAGGCATTCACGGTGTTCGCTGCCTACATTCCCACCTCTGCACACCTGGCAAATAGCAGAAAGGAGTTTCAGCCGCTGTCAGATGATCTGACAAGCACCTTGTTTGAAGGATACCGAGGCCCTGAACCTTACAACACATGGGTCGCAGGTCACGAAACTTGGTCTCAGCTGTCAAAGTTCTGAGCTTTGTACATTCACAACTCATAACCCATGACTTCTGTTTAGTATAAGGCTGCTATGCTTCCTGGATTGTAATAAATTGTGTGTGTTATTTGCTCCATTTTATTTACACTATGTTTTTTTTCCTCATTAAAGTCACATACGTTTAAAAATAAAAAATTCTCAGCAGATATTTGTCTTTTTTATTGATCCTTGAAAAGAACAAAACAATCAATACAAATCCCACCCTCATAGGTACTTTACTATCCTTCACCCCTTCATCCCTCCTTCTCTGTTTCTGACTCACTCCCAATATGACGGGAGACACTGGAGCTCTGCTGAGTAAGCACTCCTAAATCTTGAACTAGTGAATGCAGCAGAGCCCCCCTGTAGACTTCAACCTACGCACCAACTCTTTGTGTGTGTGATTATGTGCGTGTGTGTGGCTGTCTGTCTAAGCTCGCCTGTCTTTCCTCATGTCCTCCGGTGTCTTTCCTTCTATCTTTCTTCTCTCTTTTCCCCCCATTTGCTTGCTTGTATTTCTTTATTGTTTGGTCCATGCATTCTTCACCCTTTCCTCTTTGTCTGTATCTGGCAGCATGTGTGTCTGTCTGTCTGCTCCCTGTCTGTCTTTCTGGCTTCTCCACCCAGCCAGAATTATTTTTATAGCTTCTCCCCTGTGTCTCCACTCCCACACCCCCTCGTTTTTCTGTCTCTCTTTTATTGAAGTGGATGAGTAAATGAATCTCTTTGTCTTGCACTGTAGTGTAACCTGCTAATCAGGCCATTCACTGATTACATGCTTCACGCTAATCATGTATGCGTGTGTCTGTGTGCACGTGCAATGCCTTTGTGATGGAGTGTACATGTTTGTGTGTGTGTGTCATTTTGCCTGGTGTAACAATTGACACTAAGCTTTCTTCACGGTGCCGTCAGCTCATTGTTCGGTGAGACATTCAAGTGCAAAACTGCAAAGTGCGACACTACAAATATGTAAAGATTATGCATTTACAGCGACTTCCTGCTGTGCTTTTTGTTACCTGCATGGCGTGCATTGTGTGTGTGTGTGTGTGTGTGTGTGTGTGTGTGTGCGGAGAAAAAGAGAGATGGAGGGGCAAAGGAGAAAGATAGGGGTGGCAGGCGAGGTAGGAGGGATGAGGAGGAAGAGGAAAGATGCGAGAGGGGTGGAGGGTTGTAGAGGGGAAAACCAATTATCGTCCAGATAACAGGCAGGTTATGGATTTTTTACCAGGCCTCTTCTGAAGCTCCCCCATTCTGCTGTTTTCTCTCTCTCTCTATTTCTGTCTCTCCGCCCCTGTAGTAAATTTAAATTCCAGTTCAGAGGAGCTTTATTGACATAATAGAAATTCCCAGTGTTGGAAACGGTATAGACTCTATAATATACGGTGTTGTATTTGGCTCAGAGTGTGTGTATGTGTGTGTGTGTGGTCTGATTAACTACAGATGACCTGTTGAAATGTGTCAGACAACAGAGACTGACATTTTGTCAATACGCCCCCTGCCTGTGTGTGTGTGTGTGTGTGAGTCACTGTGACCGGCAGGCAGTCGCATTATCTAATCTGCATTGTCATGTTGCCCTTCTGCATTAAGGGGTTTTGTGCCCTTGACAGTTGTTGCAGTTTACAGCCTCTCAATGAGGGCTTTTAGATTTTACAGAAAGAGATTGATAATGATTTTTCCTTATCTGCCAAATATTATTAATTAGAAATGTTATTAAAATCAATTTTAATAAACCATTGATAAACTCATTCCACATTCCAACAGTGCGGCAATTAGAAAGTATCGGCTAATGCTAAATATGCATATTGGGCTACAAAAAGCGACTTAAAGGTCTATTCAGTATCAGTAATTTTATAACAAAGTGACACAACTGAAAATGTTGATATGGTTACAAATTGAGTTTGACATTAAAAGTGCTCTTCCTCTCCTCAAAAGCGCTCCAACCTTGACAATTAGCTATGTAACTATGCTAACAAGGTAGTTGGCTAGCTAGAAAAGTAAAAGCTTATCACACAAGAGCAACGTTTGCGCACAAATTAAAAAGTCTTTTAAAATTCTAGCTGTATATTCATTTATAATGTAGAAGAATAAAAATGATGACATGTTCAAATGTTTTGGCATTATCTAAACCAGTCCTAGCCAATTAGCTTTTATAGTCGGACATAATTGTTACGGTGTAAACACACCAGTGAAACAAGAGAACGTGCAGCTTCAATATAATTAACAGCAGCTTGTAAAGAGCTTGTACATATATGTTAATTAAACCTGTTTATGAAAGAAATAAAAGCAATTATGATTTTGGATTAGCATAAATGTGTGCGACAATATGTCATCTTATCATCATTGCTGTCACTGCTTTCAAATTAAGCTAGTGACATGCTACGCTAATTTTATTCGAAAGTGTCTCAGCAGTCACACAACATCTGGAGCAAGTAGAAGTGCTTAGTGTTTGTCATTTACACATGCAAAACTCAGTCTAGTAACAAATAGAAGCTACAGAGAGAAACTAAATATGCCATCAGAAAAGAAGAAATTTGGTTTGGAAATAAACATGTGCAAGGAGGCAAGTTTATTGTGTATTACTCACACAGCAGGACATGTTCACTAAAAGCTAGGCTTAGATCAGTAAAATGAAAGGCTTGCTTCGCCCAAATGACCAAAAAGTCGTATCTATCCATGCCTTTAGTTTTGAGGTATCCATCTCAGAGATTTCTTAATGGAGTTCCATTTTTTGTTGCACATAGCGTTGGAAAATGATTATGAATATATCTTCATTTATCTTGCGCCATTCTTAAGATGAACAGTTTTCATTTGAATTACTTTCTGCTGAAGAAACGCTGATTTTGTAAAGAAATGTTGCTGTGGAATTCTTTACAATGTTGCATTACTCTAAGAATGGTTTCTCATATATAGTTTACTCTCATTGATATAATTTGGATGGACTCAGTATGGGTCAGTATAATGCAGGTCAACAGCACCGCAAGCTATAGCCTCCAAAAAAAAAGTTGAATCACTGTCTCTGTAAAACAGTTTGAACTAAAAATAAACATTATAAGCTTCTTTAAGTGACGATTTATTGCAGGACTTTTGTATTAGACTGCAGTAGTTTTATCTAGCTGTACCTAATAAACTGATAACTGACTGTATGTTAGTTTTATGTTGGTTTAACCTTTAAGTTAACAAGTGATTATTTGCTTCTGTTAAGTGCTGCTGCATTATGCTTTTATAACTGGTTTTCATCAATTTGTGCAGGTATGATGACTTAAAGTAGTGATCCTATATTGAAATAATACAAATATTGTCTTCACTGGTTATAAAAATAGCATGCTTCAGCTCACAATATGAACAAATATGAAGTGGATTTACAACAAGCTGTACAGTGATGTATCATTTTGTTAGTATTAATCTTTTCCATTATCTCTTTTTCTCCTCCCTTTCTCTGTCCTTCTCTTTGGCTCGTCTGTCCTTATTCCCTTTATCGTCCCATCTTAAAAGCCCTTTACAGTCCCTCTTTGTCTCCTCTCTCTCTCTCTTTCTTCCTGCATGTCTCTCACTCCATCTGTCCCTCGAGCTGACTGTTTTTAGACTTTAAACTCTTTAAAAGGCTCTTTTCCCAAACACACACTTGACCTCACTGCACTGTTCCTGCTTTGGACACACACATCTATCTACGCACATGCACACATTTCACTCTGCAGCGTTTACACAATTCATTTGAAAGCAGCCAGTAATGTTAGCGATATGTCAGTGTGTTGAGCATCTGAACAACCTGAGAGACAGAGAGAGAGATCTGTCAGGCCCTCTCATCTGTTTGAGAATGTCATCATGCCGCTCTTCATCCTTTCAGCTCTGTAACAACAAACAAATAACAATATATCAGTCGAGTTTGAAGCAGAGTGGAATCTTATAGTTAAACGCACTTATTATTTAAGGTTGCAGGTTGGGTAATTTAGGAGTCAACAGTGTCCAATGAAGGCAGATGAGAGTGTGTTTACGTGTTGATTGGATTAGACATGATTCGTCCAGAGCTGCAGGATAGTGGAACGTTTAATACGATACATTTTTTGATTAATCCAAGATTTTGTCTTCCGTGCTAAAGCTTTATATACTGTCCATGTCACAAATATAGGAATGTACTGTACAGCACTATGTACAGCTGTCAACAGGACACTGTTGCTCTGTATTTACAGTTTTGTACTAACAGAATATGACAGAAATAGTGAGCGAAACCACCAACTTTGAATCACAATAATGCTTTAAAGTAGAAATCTTTGCTTATATGCGGATTCCTCTGACTGCAGTTCAGTCAGTATTTACTAAAGGGCTTAACTACTGTTGATACCAGCTGGTGTGTGATTTAAGTTTGTTTTAAGGTCAACAAGAGAGATGATATTTTTACATGAATGATACTGTGTGTTGTTTGGATGCCTGAAGAGGAGATGTTTCTGAGAGTGTGTATTGCTTACGGTCACATTTGTGTTGTTTTTTTTTCAAATCTCCAGTGTTCTGCGAGGGAACTACAGTTCCCAGTGTCTGACTGGGCAGTAAATAGCCATGGGAAAGCCAGAGAGAAACAAACACACACACTCACACATTCACACTCTTTATGGAGGTTTTCTTTTCATCGGCCAGAGATTTGGCTTCGGAGTAAAGCTCTCTTTCTCCCCATCCCTTTATTCTCTCCCATACCAGTTTGGGTCTCTTCTCCACTCAGTGATTCAGTTTCTAACAGTTTCTTGATTTCTTATGAGGTGTTTTTCTCTGAGAGAGAGAGAGAGGGTGTGTGTGTTTGTGTGTGTGGGTAAAATACACAAGCTTTTCCCACACAAGCCTTCTCTCTTTATGTGTTTTCCAGAATTGATTTTCTCGTCTTATGTGTGTTTGTGTTGTCTTTGGGTAGATACAATGAAGTTTCAGTGGTATGAAATGTTTTTATTGATGTTGTGTATTGCTGCAATAGATCCCAAAGTGGGTGCTGCAGGCAGTCATTTCCATTTTTCACTGTGCATTTTAATAACATCTCACAAGATAAAAAAAGGAAGTGACATTTAAATGAACTTTTTTTTATGTACCTTTTCAAACATATCAAAATGGATACAAATAGCAATGATGTTAAAAGTTATGTCAAGGAAAGCGGAATGAGAGTTAATTGCAAAATTAGAAATAGATTGACACTCTGGCAAATGCACTTATTATAAAGAGTCGGTGCCAGGAGACGGTTAGCTTACTTTAGCATAAAGACTGGAAGCAGGGGGAAACAGCTAGCCTGGCTCTGTACCAGCTCCTCTAAAGCTCACTAATGAACACATTGTATCTCATTTGTTTAATCCAGACAAAGAAATGTAAAATAGATAATTTGCTGTTTTACGGCCAGTTATGTGCCGGACCATTTCTTGGCTGGGAGCAGCGACCTGTTGGAGTAAAACACTGTGTTTTTGTGCAAATTAAACAAAGCAAATAGAACGTGTTAATTAGTGAGTTTTAGAGGTACTGGTTCATTATAGGTGCATTTTCACAGTTGCTGCCCATAGCTTAATATTTAGTGTACAGATATGAGAGTGGTATTGATCATCTTACATACTCATTGTTTTTATAAGAACAGAAGTACTGAACTAACGTGGTGAGCCTGACCCGCTTGTTTCCAATTTAGCTTCTTCAAATTTTCAAGAAACACTGTCGGCGTCGTGAAATCGGCAGAATAAGGTCCCCAGATATCACAAAATAACACCCTTTACAGGGAAATTCTTGATATAAATTAGTATGAAATGGAAACAGTTGAACTTATCTCAGCCCCACCGGGAGTTTAAGACTCAACATGAGATAAAATGACTTGTTAGGGTGAACACGCCGCAGAAACAGCTGATATTCATAGACGATTGTAAGGAACAGAGAGGGAGAGAGGGTAGAGAGAGATGATGTAGCTGATAGAGGGATGGAGAGATGACAGAATCATTATGGTAATGCTCTCTCAGTTGCTCTCTTGCTTTCTCTCATTTCTAAACTAAAATCTGAAGCGCAGATTGCAGTTTCCCAGGCTGCTCAGACAGCCACCGCAGACATACTGATAGAGACTGGCATTCAGGCCATTTTCACAAATGAATGGAGCTTTCACAAATGATCTGTCACTGCTTCTCTCCTTGGTGTGATGGCGTGTCTCAGCACCAGGCCTCGGACACACACACACACACACACACACACACACACACACACACACTTCAAAACACACACCCGCAACTACACACGTCCCAACTGTCATCTGCCACCTCGGCTCAGTGGGAGCAGTCAGCCTAGATCTCCATGCTCTGCTTCCTGAGGTGTGTTAGCTGGATGAGGGGGTGTCTGGCCGTCTGTTACTGCCGTGGAGGGCACTGGCGAGGGGCAGGACAGGGCACCAGCAGGTCCCAGCGGGCGACACCCTGCCTGCCCCTGACCAGAGACACGTTGCAGGGCTGCTCACGTGTCACACACAGGCCTGTTTGGTACGTGGTTACTGTCGACCACATGCCTAATGTGCTTCATGCTTTATGTACAGCATGTTTATATACTGATGAAACCTGGGCCTCAGTGGCATGATTAAAATCATTAAACATGTAAGTGTTTAGATTTAACTCTCATTATACTTAGTTATATGACCTCAGACTGCACCGTAGTCTAGATTTTATTTTATTATATTACCAAACTTGAAATGGCATTTTTTTTGCCTGAGGTTGCAGTGTCTGATTTTAAATGTCTTTCTACAGTTCTTAGCTTATGACCTTCCTCTTTTGGTGGTTATGTTTCTTTCACCTCGCTTTTATTGTCAATTACCTCTTAAATGTTGCAGTTTTTTGTTGCGCCGTGTAAATAAAGATGATTTTTAGGATTACAAACATTTTCTACTCTGCAGAATTCAACGTAGAAGCCCGAAGATTGTACGGTGTGCTGTCTACATCTGTCTGCCTGCCTGTGCGGGGGCATGCTGTGGAGCCCTTTGGCCTGCCCTGATAGATGCACTTCTCCCTGAGTGGCCTCTTAGCTTAGCAGAGTATAATGGCTGCTCAGAGGTCACGACCTCTCTAATGAGCAGATAATTTGTTGATGCAGTTCTTCAGACTGTGATGTCACGACAGCAGACAGCCAGTTGTTCTGCTCTCCCACCCCGAGGCTATGAGTTAGCATATTTAACTGTGTGTGTGTGTGTGTGTGTGTGTGCGTGCCCAGGAGCTGTTTCTGTCAGCAGTTATGTGTTAGCCTGGGAGCTTAAGACATGAAGTGTGGTTGTCAGGACTGATCCTTGTAAATCAGATCAGACTGAATATGTAGTATGTGGATGTCGTGCTAACTCAGAGGCTGCAAATATCTACACATGTTCTGCCTGTAGCTGTTTGTTTCTTACATCAGGGCCTGAATGACTTTAAATACTCTCAGCTGACTGAGTGTACATATACTTAACAGACACATTAACCATGATGCTATGCAAGGATTAGGGCTGCCATTTATGATTATTTTCTCGATTAATTGATGAATTGTTTTTTTCTATAAAATGTGAGAAAAAATGCTGTTCATAGTTTTCTAAAAGCCAACGTTTTATGGGGGCTGAACTGCCCACCAGTTATTTCCACAGCGAAGCCACAACCATAACATTATTAGTTATAAAAATGGTCACAGAATTCTCTTAATTGCAGGAAGATGTTTAGACTAAAATAAGGAGCATTTCATCTCAAGCGTGTGGCATTTTCTTTAGCAGTTGTTGTGTAAACAGAACCCCCCCTCCCGCTCACACACACACACACACACACACACACACACACACACACACACACACACACACACACACACACACACACACACACACACACACACACACACACACACACACAATAAAAAACTATT
>JAVQJD010047890.1:0-11430 GCA_036023655.1 Nannoperca australis | reverse complement strand
TTTTGTTTCTTTCTTGTCTGAGGATTCAGCATCCTTCACCACAGGGCTCTGGGGTGTGTGTGTGTGTGTGTGTGTGTGTGTGTGTGTGTGTGTGTGTGTGTGTGTGTGTGTGACACTTGGAGGTCAAAGGAAAAACTAAAAACATCAATGAAAGGAGGAGGGAAGGAAGGAAAAGACACAGACAGATTGCAGAAATTATTGGCAGACTGAAGAATTAAGGGAGGAAAGAAAAGAGAGATGGGGGATTGAGAAAAAGACAGAGAGGAAGGAAGAAATGTACAGTGCTGTAACCCACTCACCGCTTCTGCAAAGACTCAGTCACGTTTGCAACTATGGTTAAGATGAGGTGGGCGCTACTTGCTTGAGATTGGGGAAAGACTGTTAGCAAGGAAAGATATTTATACTGATAAATGTTCTTTTGAACTTTCTCCTCACGGGATTCGAACCTGTGACTTTGAGCCACAGATAATGGAGTTTGACAGAGAGTGCAAAGATTGATTCAGGAATTAATCAAACACACACACACACACACACACACACACACATATACACACAGTCAGCAGATGTACAACTATAGCCTTTGGTAATAGAGATAAAAATGCACACTGACACACATTTTAATGATTCTCACATGCCTGCATGGAAAATAGAAGTCTTGCACACAAATGTTAGAAAGTAGCCACCAATTACACACACACACACACACACACACACACACAGTATATCCCTGGGCTGTGGTTCCAATTAACATCCTGTATGTGTGCAGTGTTAACCGCCTGCAGTGCCAATCAGCTGAAATGCCAGTCTGCAGCCACCAGCAGAAGCCCGAGTTGTTATATCCCGCTATCTTAGTGTTTTCTTTTTCCTGCTGCCTGCAGGGAGAAAGACGGAGAGAAACACACAGACAATCAGAAGGGTGGAGAGGGAGAGATAAAGAGAAAGGACAGAGGCTGAAACAGGTAGCCACAATGTTGACAGACACTGACAGCTGAAGACGTACGGGTTCTTGGTGGATTGTCCGGTTGTTTAGTAGTCTAAAAGTACACGTATTTTCCCACCTTCCAGTGGCAACACAGCAACAGGAACACGGTTTCTAGACGGAAACATTGCTGTCGAGTTTTTCAAATAATTTGCACAACAAGCTAAATTCCATTTGCCTCGACTGTATTGAGGTGGAGACGAAAGAAATACTTGAAAATCTCTAGAAACTAGACCTGTAGGCCACTGGCTTTGAGGCCTGTTCAGAAAAGCATCAGTACAAAATCCGTCTTACGAGCCATCGTAAAGGGTAATTCTGGTATTTTTAAAGCTTTAAAGCCCTATTTTTTTACATATTTTGGGGTGTAAATGACTCGCAGTCACCAAAGGTTTTGGAGCTGGTCCAGTAGTTCACCTCAGCTGGCATCCGTGAACGAGCAGCACTGGCTGCAACGTGATCCTTTGGGGCAACTGTGCCCGTGAAAAGTACGTCCACTCAAAGTGCTTGTTTCTGCCACTGACAGGTTCCGATCGTTATTCAAAGGATCCCTGCAGAGACAGACCTTCCTGTTAAAGAGTAAGATCCTTTTTGTTTAACCAGAAACACAAAGTCTCGCTCAATGAAACGTCTTGTGCTGAAATCTCCCGAGAGTTGAGTTGTTGCAGGAGGACGGACGTGTGCTCAGGCCTTGCAGCCTTGGTGACTATAATTCACTTAGAAAAAGAAAAAGAAAGTAGGGGCTAGTTGAGGAGTTTGTTAAGAGGAGTTTCTGAAAAGCTGTGTAGGTTAAATGTACCATAGTTCCTGCCAATGGTTTCACACAACTCAGGTTACTCAGGTAAAACATGGCCTAACAAGTTTTAAATAGATTTGACACGTTACACCTCAACAAATCATTTTGATGAGTAACGCTGAATACACACAGTCCACCTTAAGATGCTTCTTGAAATTATTGTAGATTCGATTTCTGAATTTGAGCTTAAGGGCAACATGTGAGTCGTGTATCATGTAGAGTTATAAAAAAGGCAGCAAGCTGAAACAATGAACCACATTTTCATTTTAAACCATTTTAATTGTATAAAACATTTCTATGTGTTTGAAGGAAGTTTGTGAAATTGAATTGTTACAGTTTGATACCTACACATACACACATGTACACCTTTCATTTGGTTTGCTGCCTTTCAGCTGCTGGTTTTAGTTCATGTGTTAAGAGACACAGTAGATGGTGCATTAAAACAATGCACATGTCAACTATGACTCCCCACGTGTATTGTGTTCAGATTTGCTTGTGTGCACCACTTACACCAACATGCATCATGTTTTCTGCCCGAGTGCAAAAATGAATTTGCTACCAAAACAGTTTTTACATTTTGAGGAACATCGAGGATGTAAACAACGTAGATCCCTGCAGCAATGCAGTCCCACCGTTATAAAAATGACCCAAACATGGTATATACACTATGTTACTGATTGTAGCTTACATTTGGTTGGAGTGTATGTACTTCTCCTAATGCATTATTATTATTTCATACATGTGGGCCGTAGACAATAAAAGTAGATTTTCTGTGAATAAATAGAGGTTAAAAGAGACGTGTGTGTGTGTGTGTGTGTGTGTGTGTGTGTTTTGATCCTGCGTAAAGGTCCCTTTATCTTTAGTTTGTGACACTCTTTGCATGAAACTCATGGCTAAGAAGTCTATGAAAAGAATTTCTTAAAATATGAGCTCCCATCATCCCCCTTGTCAGCTCAGTTTGTCTGTTATTTGTTTGTTTTGGTCTAATTAGTGCAAAATCCAGCCTCAGTTTGGTGCTGAGGGTGGGGACGGAGAGGCTGATGACAAAGAAGCTGCAGTAGATGCAATATGCAAACGACGCTGTTTAATGACTGCCAAGACTGTGTGTTGTGCCGTGTGTGCGGAGTGCAGCTGTGTGTGTGTTCGTTAAACGAGACAATAGCAAATGATGAATGAATATAGTTACATTTTTAAATGAAGCAATAAATTATGAAATAATTCAATAACTGAAATATTTCCCCAGTCTTATTAGTCTTACATCATTCCTGTAGTGACGAAGTTTTACTGGATTTGTTGCAGTTTTGTTTCAAAAGTCACTTTTCATACTGATCACTCTTTCATTAAATTAAAACTTGCTTTAGTTAAACAATAGCATTGATTTCCAAAACAGACTGTCAATAAAGGATCAAATGAAAACGCAATGTGGCAGAACAGTGTTTTGGAGGCATCTGAACATCCACTCAGACCCAGAGCTGAGCAGGACGTCCTGCACTTGTGAACATGATTGTGAGCATGTTGGATTTAGAACAAGTTTATTCTCACCAGCCGCAGAACAGTTTACGGCTGGACTTCCTTCCCACCCAGCCCTGACCAGTCCAGATGAAAAACAAGCTTAAATTGGAAAATAATTAGAATGAGACGTGTTGTGCACCCTGCTGATGTGAATATGAAGCAGCTGATGAGCGGCGCATCGCACGTCATTCTCCGCTGTGGTTTGATTGGAGTAGACTGCAAATGAATTGGTTAGGAGGGCGAGAAGGGATCGGCTACCAATGACAATTCACTTAGACAGACACTGATGCGTGCATGTGTGTGTGCGTGCATACGAGTGTGTATGTTCGAGAGTGAGAGAGAGAGAGAGAGAGAGTCTTTGTATATGTTTAAATTGAGTGTATGTGTGTGTGAATGGGGGTTCAATTATTGGCACTAGTGTGTTTCTAAGTCTGTGTGTGTGTGTGTGTGTGTGTTGAGTCTGATTAAATTAAATCCAAAGTATGCCCATGTGGCGTACATGCCTGCACTGTATGCATGGGTCTAGCGTGTGTGTGTATGCTCAGTGCGTGTAAATGGAGTTCGATTGAACAGGCGTTCCAATCAGAGCCTTTTAGGTCTTTCATTAGCATTCAAGTGTTGCTGTATGTTGCTGTAACAGGTCTGTACTGTGTGATACAGGCTGTAGCGTGAAGTAAAAACTGCTGCTGCAGAAGACAGATACACAGAGACAAAGCTAGAGAGAATTAATAATACACACTAATAATAATAATAACAATAGAAGCCAGATCTCCTGTGTAACCATTTGTTCTTCAAGTGGGACTTGTCATGGCTGAGTTGCCAATTTTAAGCAATTCTCTTAATCTTAATCACGTCACACATTAGGTTTGCAGGGGAGGAGGGGTACACCCCCACAGGACTGACCTGAGAGACCACCATTCACGTTCACAGTCACACATGCAGATGCACATGTTAACCTAACCTGCATGTCTTTGGATTGTGGGAGTCACTCTGCGATATGGCCACTTCAGGGTTAGGATATGGTCAACATTTTACCTGCATCGTAGCATTGAAATATCATAAACCTTCTAGAACAACGTAATGAGATGTTGCACAAACCCAAAATGAATGTTGTTGTATTAATGTCTCCTATATATAAGGAGTTCAGTTTAGTTATATCCTCATGTTTCCAAGTGTGCAGACGTTAAACTGATAAAAGGCACAGGTGTCACATCAGGACTGTGTATCAGGAAAGAAAGAAGATCAGTACATCCTTCGTCATGATTGTGGCTGAGTGAGACACGACCAACAACCTGGTCACAGGACTCACTGACCTACTGCTGATTGATTAATCCCTATTGGCTTTTTGTGTAAAATATTGAGTGGATTTATGGACCACAACAAGCTCTCTCTGATACAGTGGTAGTCAGTGTTTTAATAACCGGGTTAGAAACTGAAAGCTACTCAATCTGCTGTGAAATTACACAAATCTGCCAATTTTCTGAGATGGAGATTTGTTATCCAGCTGCAAAGCTTAGACGCCCGTGTTTGACTTAATGCAAGATCCGAAATATGTGAACCTTAGCTTCAGCTATAGAGAAACCAAACAACAGGTCACTCTAGTTGAAAAGCTGCTTCAGTTTCCAGACACATTTTCACCAGCTAAAACACATTAATCCTCTAAATGTGGTGGAAAACATGCAGGAAACATTACTGTGTGCACTGTATCACTATTGATGCAAGGTGTGTAGGAGTGCTTTTTATTTTAGCATTAATGCCCGGGGTGGACAGATTTTAACAGCTCAGGCCTTAATCTGCTCTGGGGGGATAAATTAAACACGCCCCCAGACTCAAACCTACATCCAGAGTGTATGTTGTTATTGTGTGTGTGTGTGTGTGTGTGTGTGTGTGTGTGCTTCAGCCCCTGCCCCTTCCTCTCTTCTTAGCATTTCCTCTTTTAAGTGTTGATCCCATAATCCACAGCTGCAGAGAGGAGACAGTGAAACAGAGCAGGGTGGAGGGAAAACGAGTGCCAAACTCAACACCACTTTTTTCAAATTAAAATATAAAAAATAATAATTTAACATGATTAATAATTAAATAAAAGTGTGTGGAGGAGCTGCTGCTAGTTTTTCTATTATTCACATTTTTTGAGAGTCTGTTCGATGATTTACGAGAAATTTGATTTGTCCATCAGTCTGTTGAATGCTGAAAGGCTCCAAATAGCACAGCATCCATGACCCATTGCTTTGGCAAAGACACCAGTCAGTCTTGAATCAGACCGGTAGCATTTTTGGACCACTTCAGAATCTAATCAGATTATTAAATCTATCAAATGAGTTCCACAAAGCTCGACCTGTGGCTTCACCCCCATTTGCTGCATGGCTACATCTCGTATAGGACGTTTCTTACAGCTGTGCTTCCTGGGACTGGGCTGTACACAGTCTTGTACTTTTAACCTTTAAAAAAAATAAAAATAAAAGACACTTCATTCATTTCCATCAACTTCACATAATTTTAAACCTGTAAACCGATTAGAAGAAGCAAAGATTGCGAAAAATAAAAGTCACAAAGCCATTTAACTCATCTACGAGAGACAAATGGAGAAAGGTATCAGGAATCTGTTTCTATTGAGCAAGTTTAAATTGTTCTTTCATGTCAGCTAGTGTCGGCCATGTTTCGTGCCGTCCGGAGACAAATTAATCATGTGAGTTAAATGTTTTCTACATCAGAGCTTATTCTGTTATCTTATCCTATCCCATTTAGTGCATCAAATTGAAACTGGACGTTACTGTGGGAACCAAGATCATTAGATCTGATCTTGAAAATGTAATTTTCAATAAAAGATCACAGCTGACTAAAGAAGAGATTAACTTTTCTCCACGTTTTGCTAACACAAGTGTGTAGACCACTGACATTAAATAAGAACGTCTTCACTCAAAATATGTAATGAATCTCTGTAATCAGTCTCTTTATGCCCACTGGTAAACATAGCTGGCCTCATCCCTACATATTATTAGTATTAAGAAGACATTTGAAATGAAAAAGAGTGAAATTCCTCTTCTCATGGTTTGATGAAGTCACTTTGAATCAGGAGAGATTTTTACTGTCTATTATAACTGTGTATTCTCACTTGTAAAGCATATTGCTGAAGACGGCAGTTTTTTATTTGCGGGACCTTTATGTGCACGTCTTTGCTTCTCTGCTTGTGTAAAATATTGGTATTTTTAGTACATTGGACAACTTCTCTCTTCAGACTTAGTATTAAATCAATTGAACCACACAACCGATCTGATATTGTTATTGATACGACTGTGTTGTGTTGTGTCACCATTTATTCATTATGATTTGTCAACACTGAATTTACTTCATGTGAGACGCCTTATTGCTTTTAGAACAAAGCATGTTTGGAATTGAGCAAGAGGGAGATGAATGGGTGGGGTGGAGGAAGGTGGGGAGTCGGAGGGATGAGGCAGGGAGGCCCGGATGGAGAGAACAGGACGGAGGTGGAGAAGGAGAGAGTGATAGAGAGAGGTAAGGCTGTAATGAAGGAGGTATTGATTTTCTATAGAGGCTCTTTAATCATAAGCGTGTTTGTGAGTTTGTGTGTATGTGTGTTGGCACGCAGGGCTGAGCCCATTCAAATTACACTTCATCCTTCTCTCTGTGGACACCTCGAGTGTGTGTGTGTGTGTGTGTGTGTGTGTTTCTTTTGTTGTGTACTGTAAGTATGTGTATGTTTGTTTGTGTGTGTGTGTGTGTGTGTGTGTGGGCAGGCAGTGGATAGATAGATGAGGCTGCCCAGTAGATGGATGAGTGAAACAACCAGTCGTTCATCATCTGCAGAACAAGCAAGGAAGGAAACACTGTGATGGAGAGGAGGAGGGGTTTAAAGGGAGGGAGAAAGAGTGGGATGAAACAAATAAGAGAGGGGGAAGAAAGGAAGAGATTGAAGAAAGAGAAAAATTTGTGTAAAAACTTTGAAAAGAGGAAGAAGAAAGGAGAGAGGATATGAAGAAGTAAGATAGCTGATGGGGAAATTGGAGAAAGACCAAAAAAAGGAGCTGAAAGTGGAAGACAAGATGAAAAGAGGAGAGTAAAACCAAACAACTAGACGATGAGATTAGGAGAGAGGGAGTAAGGAGGAAAGGTTAAAAGGAAGGGTCATTTTTAAGAGAGTGGGGGAAGAGAAGAAAGGAAAAGGCAAAAGAAATAAGTGAAAAGTAGAAGGGAGGGAAGAGGAGAGGCAT
This sequence comes from Nannoperca australis, assembly GCA_036023655.1. Taxonomy (NCBI): domain Eukaryota; kingdom Metazoa; phylum Chordata; class Actinopteri; order Centrarchiformes; family Percichthyidae; genus Nannoperca; species Nannoperca australis. The sequence goes on along the minus strand of JAVQJD010047890.1, from coordinate 3,917 downwards.
GGAAAAATGGAAAATCATGAGATTGGATGAGAAAAGGGAGGAACACAGAGGAGAGAGAAAATAGAAAGTGGAGAAAACAAGACAGGAGGGAGCAAAAGAGGAAGTAGAGAGATGAAGAGGAGAATCAGAGTAGGATGAGAAAAAAACGGGAATGAAGGAGGATAGAGGGTGGAAAGGGATCTGAACCAACATCGTCAAAACGGGAACTTTGGTTACAGAATGAATCCTCTATACACTTCCATGCAGCCATTGGTTTCCATTCATTTTTGCAAGGTATGAAAAATCAAGCTGACTCTTCACTACAGAGAACACCAGGTCTGCATACATTTTTGTCAATGTTACATGGTTGCTGTGCAAAAAGTCTCCACTGCATTCTCTGGCAATGGAAACAATGGAAGTCAATAGATGTACATGTAGTGATAAACTAAATATCTACAACATTCATTGCAAAATATTATTTATATTATATAAATACTAATTATATAAGTTGCAGTAAATCAGATTAAACATGCAAACACACTGGTGTGATGCTTTTAAACAGACTTTTCCATACTTTTTAACCCATAATTATAATAATAACAAAACAATTCAGCACCAATTTTTACATTTGAGTGCAGTAAATTAATTGTTTGCTACAATAAATAAATAAATAACCATAGAAAGGAGCACACAGTTTCTGCCTCTAATGGAAAGTTGGACTAGAGCCAGCTCACCTCCGCCCAATGGCGGCGGAAACATTCATTCTTGTAGATCTATAAAATCGCTATTTAAGTAATTGTTAATTCCGTAAATTGCCCTCTTATTAATTGCCCACCTGAACTGATGCCGAGTCTGCCGTAATTGCGCAGCAGAAAACAATGCAGTATCGATCAGTCCATCGGCTGTCCTGGTTCCAGGAACAACAGTTCATTAATGCAGTCTAAGAGAGACTATCTGTCTCTATTACTGGCATGCATGGCAATGATTTATAGGCAACCTGTGGAGGCAATGGAGACAGCTTACGTGGCCCTGAGTGGGAATGGAGGAGTCACCTGGGATGAAGCCAACAGTGAACATTGTGCTGTCAGGTGTGCAGGTATAACGCATAAAAGCCTTAATATTGTAAGAATCATCAATGATGTACCGTCACAGTAAAAGATAATGAGGTCTGTATCTCAGCCAGGTTCACCTAACGTGATGCTTCTGTGTTTCATCCCTCCCCCGTTCATCTTCCTACACTTAATGAACACAAATGTGCATGTTCTCGCAAGACGTGCTGGACGCTTGGTGATGTATTGACAACCGGTTGTGCAGTGGCTTCTTGGTTGAGTTTTTTGTGGCAAAGTGGATATAAAGAGGAAGCTCTTGTCATTGCTTCTCATTCAGCAGGAAAGGATTATGATGCGACAAAGCTTATTTGATAGCTTCCACAATGTTGGAATCACCAGCTCTCCGCTTCTTTAAAGGTGAGCATGGTCAAGACAGTTTTTGACATTAGAAAGTCATAGTTGATCAAACAAGCAGAGAATGCTGGTCTCTGAACTCTTACACTGCATGCTTTGAAACTTGGTTGGTTTGTTGGAGCCCCTGTTGGATTGACCCCCCCTCCAACTAAACCCGCTGGTCTGCTTTCAGACTTCTTTACTATTGTTCCAGTTTGCTGTCCACTTGTGTAGTCCTTCATCAATAAAGTGTGGCTGTTTATCGTGATTGCCAGGAAACGAGGGTCATTTCTGTATCGACATTTCCATAAAAAACCAAGAACAATCTGTCGAGGGGGGGAACCATGCGAGCGCCCCTCTAACAATGCCCTTCTGGGGTAAAGAATGTGATGTGGCTTCAAGTTGGAGCTTCTTTTTTCCCACTGAAGATGTTTTAGTGAAATGTTTGTGTGGCTTTGCTTCCAGACGGTTATCAGAACTCGTCATTCGGGTGGACTCTTGGTCTACACCCGTGTTTTGAAAAAGCATTTATATTACCAGAATTTAAGCAGACAGTGGATGACTTCATGTTTGGAACATACAAAACCTATAAATGTTTGGTAAAGTAACAGAAATTGTGACCCTTGATTTCATGTGGTGGTGAATCCATGGCATCATGTAGATGCCTCTTACCTAGCTACCTAGCTAGATTAGTTTATTTAGCCACCATATCCCAATTTTCAGCACCATTTGCAGGTTGTGAAATTGAACTTCACACCACCACTGATCGTACAAAGAGACAAATGAATGACTAAAACATAAAATGCAAACATTGTATTGTAAGTCAGTTTGTGTCACAGTAATTGGGTGTTATTTTCATGGGAGGTTATTCAACAGACCACCTCAGTAAGAAAAGTTATTAAAATAAGATTTTTGTTTTAAAGTAAAGCCTCGAGCTGCTTTTACAGTGTCAAGTGTACATCATCACTCTGTGAAGTTCAAAGGAGTCCACAAGTTATTTTGTGATGAAAGGCTGTAATGTACTTTTTGTAGAGCCCACTTTGCCTCAAGGAAACAACCACCAAACAATAAAATGGGCCCAAAAATGTCAGATACATTTCCACTAGTAACTAGTAATGTAATAGCCAAACAATGGGCAGTCAGACACTAAGACTTTTGTTCACTAATTCACTAATTCAACGAGCCTTTGAGGAAGAAAATGGTCCCTGAAGTAAGATATGATTTGACTCGAGCAGGTATAAGATCGCTGCATTAGATTAATTCTTCTTCTAATTTCTGATTAGCTTGATGTATATATACAACATATACAACAAACCAAATACTAAATGTAACAATGTAAAATTGTCTCCTCTGACTCAGTTCTGAAAGAAGTCCAACTAAAGGCAATAAATGTGTTTTCAGAGATTTCCTGTACTTTGATTCACTTCAGATTAGTAAAAGTAAAAATCCTGAACATGTTGCTTTGTTTCTTTGAGATGACCTGTTTCTTTAGGACTGCTCTCACCTTAAACTCACTTTGTCTTGACACAAAACAATTTTTTGCGGTCATGGAGATATTGACTGTCCTCTTCCAGTAGCAGATGTGGCGTGACATCGTACCACCATAAGCATCTGGAAGGAGTGTGGGCCGGTGGTTGGAAGTACAACATGTAAAAGGGTCGTTGTTTTGGTATGAGGTCTTGCTAAAGAGAAGATTGCAGTAAAATATGGGGTTTACGATTCTTGAATACACTTTCTATTTGTATATGTCTCTCTACAGAGACTCTATTGTACCAGATGGATGATCCCTCACTTTCTCCCTCTGGCTCACTCTGCACTCTAAAGACACATTTCTCTGTTCAGGTCACCAAATCTCAGTGACAGTACATTAATACAACTTGTAGGCGGCAAGGACTTAAAGTGGCAACGCTCAGTTGACTCTGCACTGATCTGCCAGAGAGAGGTGACGGCGAGGAGGGAGCCGATTAAAACAGGGCTAAAGGGATGGGACCGGACTGACCTAAATCTTAACTGGTTCTGAAAACGTCACGCCAACTTACACTCTATGGCCGAAAGTGTGTGAGCGTTGACTACCAGCCCCACCAGAGTATCTATTCTAATCCATAATGAGAAGAAGAGTTTGTTTGTTTAGAAGATTGTGTCTAGAAATGAGAAACTGATATTCTCACATGTGTACGGGTCATTCACCTTAAACCAGACAAAAATCTAAAAGCACACACACACACACACACACACACACACACACACACACACACACACACTGAATCCAGAGTACAGTGTGTGTGTGTGTGCGTGCTGTGAGGGCTGCCGTGTGTGTCTGGTGTCTGTATGTATATTGAGCGTGTGTGCCAGCCCAGCCTGCAGCCTCGCTCGGGGGCTTCCAGCTCGACTCTTCAGTTATGCATCGAGCCAAGAACCTGTGTGTGTGTGTGTGTGTGTGTGTGTGTGTGTGTGTGTGTGTGTGTGTGTGTGTGTGTGTGTGTGTGTGTGTGTGTG
>JAVQJD010047889.1:0-11605 GCA_036023655.1 Nannoperca australis | reverse complement strand
GTGTGTGTGTGTGTGTGTGTGTGTGTGTGTGTGTGTGTGTGTGTGTGTGTGTGTGTGTGTGTGTGTGTGTGTGTGTGTGTGTGTGTGTGTGTGTGTGTGTGTGTGTAGATATTTAGTCTTTTCAAAAACTGCAAAAATTTGCTCTTTGAACTAGCTCAGGGACCTTATACAGTACATTACTAAATTCACACTATCAAAAATATATGTGACATAAAATAAAAAGGTCATAAAACAGAGATTTTGACGTTGTTTTAATCATTATAAAAAATATTTTACATAAACCAAATGGGGGGGAAAAGAGTCCCATGAGGTAGGACCCATGTATTCTCTGCTTGTCAGATGTTTGGGAAGATGAAGATTAGATAACTGCTTGAGTAAGGAGTGAATCTGTGAATTAGTTTGAAAATAAGACATGAATTGGTCTAGCAGAAATCTTTTGGCACTGCATTCCCTCTTCTTCCTTTTCTTTTAAATTATATAAATGTAAGTCTTGTTGCTCCCCCTACAACTTCTGGAAAGTGCTGTATGAAATGCGGCATCAAACTGAAATCTTTCTCTGTAAAAGATACTTAGCCTCTTGTGTGTGTGTGTGTGTGTCCAGAGAATTAAGATCTATTGAGGGAGTAAGAAGGGGGCAGATTGAAAGATGAGACGCAATGAGGGAAGAAGGGATTAAAAGATACAGAGCAAACAGACCCCATATGAACTTAATGACTTGAACTTCCACTGCCTTGAGCTCATTCCCCTGTACACTGGAGGTGTGTGTGTGTGTGTGTGTGTGTGTTGAATCTAAGGTTGATTGTATGGTAGACCGCATCTAATCTCTTTCGCTCTCTATTTTAACTTTAACTTCCTTCCTTCCTCCTCTTTCCTCACTTTTCCCACTCCTGTACCCTCCATTTCCCTTCTCGGCCAATGCGAAGCACACACAGGTAGGAAACAGCTGTGAAAATTATTCTGGCTAATAAGGGCCGATCTTGGCTTCTCAGTAAGTTGCGGTGCGATGCCTCAGACTTTGTTTTTCATGAAAACCCCCAAGGTTTTGTGTGTCTACAGGGTTATACTACCCATATGCAATGGATACCACAGGTTATGCCAAAAGGCCGACTGCCAGGCCAGAGAGAAGAGAAGAACGAGTGTTAACTTCTTCTTCTCATCCCTCTCTATTTCAGTCTCTTGAATTCTCTCCCGGCCACACACTTCATTTATTCTCCTCTCTCCCTCCTCATCGCTCTTAGGTTTTATTCTCCTTCAAACAAAAGCGCAAATATTTCAATCTGTCTCTCTCTTATTTTTTTCCTCCTCCCCTTTTTTTTTTATCCCCCTCCAGCTTCCGTTCTCTTTCCACATCCTTCTTGGCTAATGCTCTTCTCGTGGCCTTCGGCCTCACCGCTCTACTCATCGCCCATCACACTGTCTGAGAGCGAGACGCAAGCTAATAAGCCGAGGCACTGACAGCCAGAAAGCAAGAAATGATGAGTTCACTGGTGAGCTGTGTGGACATCCTGGGTCACAAGCCAAATTCCAGGCCTTTCTGTGGCTACATGTGATAAGCACGGCCTTGGAAAGTGTCTGGATGGCGTGCACACACACAGACTTCAATGATTTCATGAAGCAAAGATTTCAGAATATTTTTGTTCCTTATTGCAAGGTTGTCTTTATCGAATCTACTTCCATTTAAGGATTTTAAAGAAGGGAGTGTTTCTCTTACAACCTAGACCGTCATTTTGATGCTGATCATTCTCTGTTCTATCTGTAATTACCCAAAGCCCATTTTCAACCATAACATAATGACTTTACAATTGACTGAAATAGCTGCGGCCCTCGTTATGTGAAATCTAGTTTCTATAGTCTGGATGCTGGATGTCTTTGTGTTTCGGTAAGACTTCCAAAAAAGGAATTGATTCAAACAGGTAGGCATGGCAACTGATGCTTTTTGTGCCTTTGTACTTTTTGTGCTTTTTCTTTTTACTCTTTTCTCTACATTTGCTAGATTCCATCAAACAAATGTTCTGCAGTATCTGGCTGGTCGGGGAAACCATTTTATTATTTCTACTGAATATAGAAATAATAATGATTAATTATTCTGTTCTGACAGTTGTATCATCTTTTGTCTCTCTTTAGGGTATGCAGCACATTAGGTCATCTTGGTGGTGTCTGGTATACGTACAATAACTATTTTAAGTAATTTTAGATCTCATTCAATTTTGGAGCAACTTTGCTGTATACACCAATCAGCCATAACATTATGGCCACATACCTAATATCGTGTAGGTCCCCCCTTTGCCACCAAAACAGCCCTGACCCGTCGAGGCATGGACTCCACTAGACCTCTGAAAGTTTGCTGTGGTATCCACCCAAGGTTTGACCCAGCAAAACATTGCCCAAAGCAACGCACTGCCTCTGCCAGCTTGCCTTCTTCCCATAGTGCATCCTGGTGCCATGTCTTCCCCAGGTAAGTGACGCACACGCAGCCCGCCACCCACATGATGTAAAAGAAAACGTGATTGATCAGACTCGGCCACCTTTTTCCATCGCTCTATGGTCCAGTACTGATGCTCACGTGCCCAGTGTAGGCACTTTTCTGCAGTGGACAGGGGTTGGCATGGGCACCCTGACCGGTCTGCGGCTACACAGCCCCGTACGCAAGGTCTTCTGACACCTTTCTATCAGAAGCAGCATGAACTTTTTCAGCAATTTGAGCTACAGTAGCTCTTCTCATGCCCATTTTTCCTGCTTCCAACACATCAACTTGGAGGTTCAAAATGTTCACTTGCTGCCTAATATATCCCACCCACTGACATGTGCCATTGTAATGAGACAATTGTCAGTGGCCATAAGGTTATGGCTGATCCGTGTATATTTGCATATACATGGAGCAACATTATCATTCATTTGTCATGTTTGTGACATCGGATGAATGTAAAACTTATATTGAATACTCCAGCCTGAGGGACATGTCTGGCTCTTTGGCTGCAAAGGATATGTTCTGTGTGTAGACAAGCATGCTACACACAGAGATCTTGTAATTTGTCTAATTAGCAATAACTGTTTTTTTGTTTTTTTTTATTGAATACGTTGAATCCTCTCTATTTCTAAATGTCACGGTAGTGTCGTTGTGTTATTTATGCTTGCATACAGACAAATGTATGAAAGCATAAGATTGATAAGTAAACTACGCGGATACAGAATCAGCTGTCTGCTACTGTGCTTTAGGGCTCTACCTTAGAACAATCAGCTTGTATTCTTGGAGTGTTTTTGGCTGGCTCAGCTTGGCTCTCTGTGTGCCTCTGGCCCTCTCTTCCCTCTCACCGTGGGACTGTGGGATTGATTGATAACTTCATTTGTTCCCGAAGGGAAGAGGGGGATGAGTACTTGACTTCTCCTCTCTGTGTGGGGATGGAGGGGGCTGATCTTTTTTCTTTCTTTCTTGCCTCCTGCTAGATGCACCTCAGGCCCTCTTCATGCACGTCTTGTTTTTAACAGTGACAAACGATTTCATTTTTTAAAAAGCATTAGGTTGGTTATTTGAAAAGAGGATTTTTTTTGTCGCAAGAGCACTTTTGCATGCAGTCAGGTCAGGTGGTGCCCTTTTCTGGTCATTACTGCAATGTTCTGCTATACAAATGGGACCAAATGTGCCTGGCACTGCAGTGTGACTTTCAGCATATTTTGGGCATGATGGTAAGCTTGCGTACCAGATTTGAGTCATGTGGACTGAAACAGCAGTTCAGTTTGAGTAGTAGCAGGAAAGGAAACATGGGATGTTGTGGCTTGTTGCCTGTAACTGATTTAATCTACATAAATGTCATGAGACATTGTGTGTCGTTAAGGTTGGTGACTGGCATTGTTTAGGTATAATTTTCCTTGCCTGTGCGTCTTTGTTTTTCCTTGTGCTTTATTTGTGCATGTTTGTGTCTTTGCTTGTGAAATGCAAGTGTTATGTGAATACCTGTGCATAACCTCAGCAGAAACAACACAAGTCTTTGTTGTCAGGTGTGGACCCTCCCCTCTCAGCTGCAGCCCTGCTTGTTCTCCAGAAATCCCTAAAGATTTACAGCTGTTAGTCTGGCTATCCCAATCTGCAGAGAACAGTAGGTGCACAGTGCAAGCCCCACAGAAGAAGTGATGACATTCTGCCCACATCACAGTTGCTGACAGTGCCAGAAACCTCAACCTCGGACTGCACGGAGATAGATCACTCTTTCCTGTGTTCACTCTCTCCCTCACCGTTTCTCTTCCTGTATTTATTTGACATATGACTGGCAGGGAGGGATGGGGGAAACCTCCCTTCAGAGTCAGCCATTTTGGGCTATGGTTAGTTTAGGATCTGGCATCCAGAGACCCATTACAAGGTCGCAGTCAACTTGGGCTGATTTAAGTTATCCGCTACTCACTGAATGTACATTAGTCCAACTTTTAGAGGAGAGCTTTTGAAAAGTGCTCTCGCAGATGTTTCCATAGACTGCTGCCCCTGTGGATTTAGAGGAGGGAGAGTAGACTGATTGACTGCTGAAAAGGGAATACTACACTAGTACTCTGTATAAACGTAAAGAGCAGTCATTGCACAGCTGAAGACACCTAATTTGCATTAAAATTTAATTCAGTGAAACAAAGTTTTTGCTCATACACGCAGCATATTTAAAGTATAATATCCATGCCTCCGGGCTCAAATACTGAGCTGCAAAGTGGGAAAGACAGGATGCAGCATCAATCAGTGTTGTGCACAATACGATGACCTGCAATGTCTGCTGGCTTGATACATTCATGTGCTACCACATAAATTAGAAATGCAAGGAAGTGAGCCAGGATCATTTCTGTAGCCTGTTGCAATAAGATATCAAATTTACATTAATTTGTATTATCTGTCTTCTGGATTTGTTTTTCCACATTTAGCTTGAGAATTCAGTTCTGGAAATTCAATTGAGGAACTGTATTTAAAATAACCACCCGGGGATTCCTGATTTTTGGCTATTACACTACAATTCAAGGTATTTCATCACATTTAGGGCTGCAAATAATAATTATTTCCATCATAGATCTGACTATTACTTTCTCGATTAATCAATTGGTTCGTAAAACTCCAAAAAGTAGAAAAAAGCCAGTCAGTTTACTATTACATGAGACTAAGAAAAGCAGCAAATTCTCACATTTGAGAGGCTAGACCCAGAGAATGTTTGTATTTTTGCTTGTCTACTGCATGTATGTATATTGAGAGTGAGATAAATACCGGAGTCAAATTCCTAGTATGTACACAGCCAAGAAAGCTGATTCTGATTCATAAAATTAATGAGTAACTAGTTGTTTTGCCCTCCAATAGCCTACAGAAATATGCAAATCATCAAAGGTAATTCTTGACCTTGGAAATAGTAGTTTGACAAAACAATCCCAACTCCAGATCCACTTAGTAGCTTTTACTAGAGTTTTCAACCAATTCACCAATCACATTGACTTCATAAATGGATGGAGTTTGCTCAGTGGTTTCTGAAATGGACTGACCATAAGTCATGAAAGTGTTCAGGATGAAACCTAGCAAGACTGAGCTTGCATGTTAACAGATTAATCTCAATGAAAACTAAGCAAACTCCATCCAATGATGAGAACCATGTTGACAGTTCCAGAATGAGTCTGTACAAAAAGTGTACCACTCCTTCTATATTTTGTCTTGCTGTACTTATTGTCTTATCACAGAACTATCGAGTGTTGGATGTCAGAGTTTCCTGCTACTTGATAGGAAACTTCAGCATCTCATATGATTGTTTGCTCTTGTGATATATAATAAATTATTAAGCATTTTATTTCATTATATGCATTATATTTTTTATTTCAGTCTAATATTTGTGGAAATCTTGCTTAATCCTGATTCTGCAAGTTGTTCTGAACCTTCTTAGGTGGAAAGTCGAGTCTGCTTCCTGTTCCCACATGATGTCAGCGCAGAAAACTGCCACAACAGTTACGGGTTAAGTGCATGTGGGGAAGGGGCTTAGGAAAAATGCTGACTGCTGTTGGCAGGCAGTGGGAGGGGTTAATGTTGTGGACTGTTTGCCCTCTCAGCAACCAGCTTGGTGGTCACCACTGATTGCATTCGTCAGTTGAACAACTCTGTGGTTCTCTCACTTCCTTTTGGTCTTTTACTCACACTCACCCCCTCTCACCCTGCTGACCATCTGCAGGCAGGACCGCTCTTCTCCTCCTCATCACCTCAGCTCAAGGCAATTATTTATTTTCCCTTTGCTCTCTCTCGCTCGCTCTCGCTGATCTGAGAGATGAAAACAGATTTTTTCAATTAGGTGGAGCCGTTGAAACTGTTTGCTTCAGGCTGCCGCACTGCTGCTGCTCTCTCAGCCCCCTCTGAGATCCTCCTGTCGTTTAGTGTGTTTCTTCCCCCCTCCACCTCATTCCCAGCACAGCCAGGGGGGAAGCGGGAAGCGGTGAGTAACTTTTAAACATTTTCATCCATTTAATTCAGCTGCTGATTTGTTCATGACGATTTCTGAGGCACTGATTGGTGGAGAAGAGTTGGCAGGGAGTCAAGACTTTTCCCCTGGGTGGTGTAAATTCTGCATCTTGACACCTTCCTTCTGGAGAGCTAATCCCCTCAGTGATTGGTTAGTTTTCTTAAGGACACTGTTGACGTATCTTGTCCATTTAGATATTATGGAATGTTTTAATTTTGGGAGGGCATGCACACCATGACAATGTGGGCAATCTATGGTGTGTGTTTTTCATGTGTGGCTGTATCTGTGCTTTCACAAGTGTGAGTGTAATTTTGAGCGACTGTGCCTTCAAGTTAGTGTGCAAATCTGTCTTTAGTTTTTTACAGTTAATTACGACTGACTAATGACAAGTGAGTAAAAGCGTCACTTGAATCTTGTGTTTCCGTTCCCTCGGATGCTGCTTTGTTGGGCTGCCAGCGCAGTTGTCAGGAGTGGGTGGCATTATCTTTAGACAAGGGGGGAAAGATAGAACTGAGAAAACGTGTGTCAGGGAAGAAAGAAAGGGAAAAGAAATTATGGAATAAAAAGCAAGTGAACGACAGAAGGGAGAAGAGGAAAAGGCAGTTGAGAGACAGTGTCTTGTCATCTCAGCTGTTGTGATTTAAGTGGGCTGACAGCACACAAATCTCCAAGCATCTCACAGCTGTGCGACATACCTTCCCCTTTTTATTTTTAACCCGGACACTTATATTTGGCTGCTGGGTCCAGGCAGTGTCCAGACTATTGTCTCTTTAAATCTGTATGTGTGGTTCCATGTGTTGGGTTGTGCTTGGCTCTGTGTCTTTGTGTAAGTGCATCAGCACATGACTATATAAGTCAGTGCCATGAGTTTCACTAACAGACAAATTGAGGGCTCTTTTCCCCAAAGCCTCGGGTGTGTGCTATGCCTCAAATCATGTCAGATGTGACAAGTTTAAGAACAGTTACATGTGTGAGATCCAGCGCTGGCTCATCGGTCTTTATTGACCGTGTGAGTGTGTCCGTAAATTGCCAGAGTGCATTCCACATAGACATGCTGCCAGCTCTATTGATGGCACCCTTGTGTGAGAGGCTGGTAACACTAACAAGGAGAGGAGGGGAAAAGAGGCTTGGATTTAGAGCACAGCGAGCCCTGCTGCTTCCTGCACTCCCTGAGCCCCATGCAGCTCACAGTGTCTCTGCACCTGGGCTGCGAGCACCCACAGCGACTACACCTACAAAAAATTCGTTGACGGATTTAAACGTGTTGCTAGGCAACATGTTGAGTATTTTTGTGTGTGTAGGAAAAGCATATCATCAGTGGAATAACTAGATAAAATGGATTTGTTGACAGTTGTGTAAAGACGTGGCACTCTCATCCTATTACCACTTCCTACCAGACCTCAAAACAAACACCCCTTACTTTAAAGTTTCTCCAGAGCAAGGAAATATTTAAAATCCACTGAGCTCACTAAAGCAGAAGGGAGATTGGACGTTTGGAGGCAGGGAGGGGAATGGAAAGCAGAGGGAAGAATGAATTAGGGTCTGAAAGTGGATCTTTAGTTGCTCCTCAGGCAGTGAGAGTGGCAGTTGATTTGGTAAGCGAGTGGTCGCCCCACCCACATCCCCCCATCCTTCCTCCTGCTGCCAGACCTGCCGCTTGTATTCATGTGCTGTGTGAAACAATCGATGTCAAGGAGCTGGTTCACCGCGGTGTATCAGCTTAGAGCTGCATTGGTCAGTTCCATTGATTTCAATCCTAATTATGTTTAATCATCTGAATCTCTTAAAATTGTGTCACACATTCACTTTCTGTCCGCTGTAGCTCCACTTTCACTATCATTGTACCATTATTTATTTCTTTAATCATACCTCCTCATTTTTTATTTATTAAGTGACCATTGAGTACAGGATCTGTTGTTGTGAAGATTCAACTTTATTCCACTTCATGTTGTTGCTGTGAATTTTCACCTCCCACAGTATTCTTCACATATTCAGAAGGAGACAACAGTCATCTTCTGGTAATGTAGCGTGAACTATGCTACATTACCAGAAGATGACTGGATGCAAGAACCATTTTAAATAACAAGACTAAGAGTCTACAACCATGCTAGCTGCTCTGTGAGACTGTTTGATTGTTCCTCAATCATTTGGGCTATAATGTAACAACAGAAAACATCCCCTCACGTAGTTTGTCTGCTTCTTTTCCTCATCTTCACTTCCTTTTTGTTGCCTCCTACCTTGCCGTTTTCTATCAATGTATCATGGGACAGTACAGAATCTGCACTTGATCTCCATCCAGTGCCAGACAGCATCAGTCTTGGGACATTTAGCCAGAAGTAAGCTCTGAAGCCGTGCGTCTCAGGGATCAGACAGGATGAAATTTGAAGGAAATACCAGAGAAACTGGGGGACTGGGTTGTGTCACAGTTATGATGGACTCCATGGGGGTGCTTCAACTGAAACAAAAGCTCTTTCAGCCCCACTGAAGTCACTGAATGACATCTGAAGGTCATTTCAAATTAAAATTATAAATCTGCACCAGCCTAATTTGAATTAAACAGATTGCAATTATAGTCCTTTGTGTACTTTTATCAGACTGGCCTGGCCTCAGATGTGTCAGAACACACACACACACACACACACACACACACACAGACAGAGCTCTGGAGACTAGCAGAGGCGAAAAGTGCAGCAAGAAAAAGCAGGCTGCCACTCAACCCTGCCAAGCTTGGCCAGTGATAAGGTTGACCACGGGGAGATGTCTGCACTCAGGACCTGTCCGTCAAACACAAGAGCCTGCCCCCATCCCCCAACACCCCTTCACACGAGAGTGATGGGAGTGATTATGGGGGAGGAGTGTGAGAGAGGAAGATGGAGAGGCAGGGAGATACAAACGAATACGAGGATTGAGGCTGATGAATAAAGAGAAATTGAGTGGAAGACGGTTACAGAGATAAAAATGGACCAGGACGGAATGCATGAAACCAAAAAAAATGGAGGAAGTGAAAATGAAACTGTAGAAAGAGAAGGGGGTGGGGGGGTGCCTACAAAGAATGTGAACCTCTTGCAGTGTGGCAGCCAAACCACCCATCTCTGACAACACTTCTTACTGTAGTAGCATCTCAAAGTTGGTGTCAGTTAAACTTGCAGAGCAGCGTCCTCCATTTCCTTCTATTTCAACCACAATTTCCCTCACTGCTCTCATTTTCTTGCTGTTTACTGCCTAAAACCTTGATTAGGTTAAAGGAAAGAAGTCAATTACCATTTTTAAAAGAAAATCATGGAATTCAAGCCATTGTCATGCTGAGACAAGGATGCAACAATAGCGCTTTGTTCAAGGTTCACAATGGAAGACATTTTTATAAACAACTTTAAATAAAAGTCCTTATAGCAGCAGTTTTTAAGGGATGCAGGCCGGATGTGTCATTGCGAGGTGACTGGCTAAAGAGTTGGAGTCCTCAAAATCCTCTACTTGAACTTTTTCTTTCTGAATTTTTCTGCTGATGTGGGAGGAAATGAGTTTTTGCCTATGCCATATTTTCAGCAGCGGATGATCGTGTCACTCTGAGTCATTTGCGTTGTTGATAACACATACAAGATTTCCGACTCACACTTGCTTAACATCTTTTTTCTTTTTTTTCCTCCTTGCTCCTTTTCTCTCCCATGTAGAGTCATCAGTGATCAAAGAGGCCCCAGATGTTGTTCTTCACTTATCTCCTTTCACCATCTCTTGACATTGTTGTGAAAGTGGCCCGAGTAGCATTCATGTAGCTGAGGGCTGCCTCCGGTCCTGTAACGTTCATTACGCATGAAGAGATTGATTGGAGTTTCATGGGATGTGGAGTGGCCTTACATCTCCTGGGTTAATAAGGAAATGAGACACACAGCTGAGGCGTGGCATTAGCAAAAAAGCTAATTTGATTTTGTTCCACACCTCCCTTGTTTTTCCGTCATGTTTGATCAAGAACACAGAGCCCTGTAAGCGCGACACTCCACTTCTCTCTGTGGAAAAAGTTTGATAGTGGAAAATTTGGCTGTGGAAATTCCCTGTTTTTGATCCATCTGCTGCATGTGCCACACAGGACAGGACTATTTTTGGTTTCACAGCGAGCAGAGGAAGTGCCAGCTCTCACACAGTTCATTAAAAGTCCTGATGGAGGATAATTATGAACTGAATTACAGCAAGAGCAATGCGTTTTCTTGCTCTTAGCTAAGTTGATAGCATTCCCTCTGTGTTTGCCAATTCTTTGAGGTTTTGATCTTTGTATCTCCTCTACGTGGTTGTCACCTGGAAAGCCTGGTGAAGCATGGTCATTATTCAAGCTGTGTGAGGGCAGCTTCTCCACACTGACCTTAGCCAGTGAGCTCAGGGTCATGTGTTAATGTTTCAGTGTTGTATGTCTTCTGCTCAGGTCACCGTGAGCTTGTCTCAGCGGTATAACTGCTATGTGGGATAAGCATAGAGAGTGGGAAAGGCTGGAGAGGACTATATAACTGTCAGCTTGATAAGTGCCATAGATGGTGAAAGTAAGATAGGTAAAGGCACCTCAGTTAATCTTCCCGAATAGCATCGCTTAGATTTTTTTGTAAAATGAATACATTTAAATAGCTGTGTGTTCACTTTTTTCTGATTCCCCATCTCATGAAAGTATGCCCATATGACCAGAAGTCAACTTCAAGATGAAGGGGAAATCCAAGCAGTTTAGATGACAGTGGCAGTATTTACAGTCATAATGTGGGCATGTAAGCTGGTGTTGCTGGTTAGCTGCTGTGTTGCCTGGGAACTTCTCCTCTGTCTCTATGGCGACATGCAGAGAAATCAGACTGCTTGCCGCTCTCCTTTTATCCTTGTTTTATAATGCCAAGTTGCCATAAATATAGGACTGCAGGGAGCACTTATAGTAATACACCCAGTTTGTGGGGCATCAAAAGCTTTAATTAGGCTGAATCCCAACCATATGGGACAGCAGGTAGGCTCCCCACTCGTGTGGTCCAAACACACATACCCAGTACAGAGTCAGAGGGTTAGTGTTACGTCCACTTTCCGGTGGCGTCAGGAAAGCGCTGGCAACAACATGTACAAGATGGTCACAGAGTCACGGGGTGGTTGATCGTACAATAATTTATTTGACATACATAAACAGAAAC